>LD392543.1:0-10160 GCA_001465055.1 Ptychodera flava
GGCTCAAAATACCCACAGGGACACTGTACTATGCACGTCCATGGTACGTTGGTGAAGGTAGATTGTAGACCAATGTGCACACTATACATGATAGAAATGCAGCATTTATTCTGATCGTTACTAGAACATGTTAAGTCTTGCAGTTAATTTGATCGTTTAAGGTAGAATGCGCCTGGAGGACAGACAGACATTCGGACTCTCAAACTTTCATAATATTCTTTTGGCATACCTCTTATGGAGCCTCATTTTGAAGCTCATTCGAGCTACTTGAGTTTTCAACGACTTGCTTTTGTGAAAATCAGGAATTTTGTTTTCGCCCACATTGATATCACAGGGATGGGGCCATTTGAAATTTGAAATTTACGTAAATGTTGGGTAAATAGTTCATCAAGTACCAAAATTTGCATGGTGACACACGCCCCCCCCCCCGCCGACTTTTATTATTAATTTTGAAAGAGAATGGTTGAAAACGTGTTTGCCGAAAGTTTTAATAAAAGTTTCTTTCCTTTTTGAGGCGCATGCTACCTTAAAACGACAAAATTCACATTATTATTATAGCTTATTTAAAATCAAAGTGACTGACTTAATGCATGAGGCCAAGTATCATTCCTGGTGAAAAATTCAGCTGTAATGCGATATTCAATTAGCATACCTAGCCTAAGATTAATAGTCACCCACATTTCATGGTCCATACTGCGCTTCGTTTCTCGTTGAATTGACTTATTTAGGCCAACAATCTACAGTGTTAGTCGATGAAAAACACTCTTTCTTTCTTGCTGCGCGTTATGCTGTTACTCATTCATGTAATTTTAAATACTTCAATTTAGGTCTTCTCCGCATCTGCTCTTTTAGAATATGAATCATAAATACACATACGCCTTTTTTTTTAATTCAAATGGAATATTAATGAACTGGCTATGTCATCGATAATCATATGGTAAATTTAGTATATCATCGACAATTTTAGCGCGTCATCAAATATTAATCAAAAGCATTAACATGGTGATATGTATAATATATACATAAGAGTCTGTAGCAATGCTGTTCGAAGTACACCAAGTCTAGAATCTGTTGTTGACACACGCGAGAAAAACCTGAAAAACTAACCTCTGCCAAACGTTACAGTTAGTAGGCCTTTACGTACGCGTGTAATACAATAAGCAGTATTATTAGGTTTGATTTGACATCACACAAACACAGAAACTGACACACACTCACGCGCGTGAGTTCTGTGTTTCGGTTTATAGCTTTTAATTCTCGGAACGCCTATACTCGAGACACTTAGTTACCAAAAGATCAGGTTGTTTAGCAAATGCTTTGCAGATGGTTGTCCGGAACGAACACTGAGTGAGGTCAAAGTATCAAGCTATATGTCAATTATTACGTTAGTATTCACCTCCGGTCACAGGACTACGAGTTTTTTAAACTTTTGAACTTTCTAGTGTTCATGACGTGCAGACGTGTGTTGTCTCGCAGCGTCTCGTTGTACTTGCACTGCGACCAGTCAATAAAGCTTACGTACAACCAGGTTTACGTCTTCCCTCTCTATCCATCTCACGAACCTAATCACCCACATAAACTTTGGTGCCGAGATCAGGATAGAATTGGAATATGATAGGACAGACATGGCGACTGGACGGGAAGAAGCACCAAAGTTACAAAACGAGGGCCAACCTGCAGCCGCATCCTGAGGAGACCCAAGGCCCACCTCACGAGCATCGTCACAAACGTTCAGGGACGCTCACGGTAGACAAACTATGAAGCTACTTGGAATGGCAGAATCTGTGATTCGAGACGTCGAATCTAGCGCGTCAGAGGAAACGAAAAACTACAAACTGTTGGATTTACAAGGAATTATCAACAGTCGACATTGAAGGTTGACTATCTGCAACGACTGGATGAAAACATACTTGCATCGCCAAGACAAGACGAACTTACAAACCTCATCATAGAGGCAGACGACTACCTGCATGAAACCCGCGTACAAATTTTGAAAAGGGAAGACTAATTACTTTGAAACTGTTATCTATTTCTGAGTCTTCGTCCGCTACTCCAGCAACGACGCAGCGGGGAGGACGACTCAGCTACCAAAGCTACAACTACCTACTTTCGAAGGCGATGTTCTCAAATGGATTACATTTCACGATTCGTTCAAGTCGGCAGTCGAGTAACAGTTCAAACTTGACCGGAGTACAAAAGTTCCAGTATCTCAAAGCACATCTACGCGAAGAAGCGTTGAAATCGATCGAAGGACTCGCAATAACAGATGCAAACTACGAAAATGCACTTGATATTCTGATTAAACGGTATGAGCAGAACCACAAGATTATTTACGCACACGTCAGTTCTTTGGGACTTACAGGCACCGACTACAGAAATTTTTAGCATGCGAAATTTCTATGACACACATGGAGACGCACGTGCGCGGTCTCAAGACTCTTGTTAAGAGCGAAGATTATTCATACGTGGACTTGTTAGTTCTGATCATCATTTGGGAACTACCGGGTGAAACACGTATACAAATTTCGCGCGACCACGAGGATGAGTGGAATTTGTCGAACTTACGAAACACTCTACTCAAGGAAGTCGAAGCTTTGGAAGACGGTTCAAAGTCTGATTTATTCATGGATTCGGAAACCTAAAAATCTTGTGACATGGCATCGAGTGAAGTTTCTCACGCCCAAGTGAAAAAGCCCGACGAAAACCGTAATGCACGCTCTGCGATGGAAGTCATTATCCTAACAACTGTGAAGAGGCTATGCCTTAATTGCCTTGGAAACCACGAAGTGAACTTTGCAAATCCAAGTCGCGCTGTAGAAAGTTTGGTAAGAAGCATCATACGTCGATGTGCCAAACACCTGTTGATGCGAAATCGACCGATCGCGTACAATTTGCAGCAACTGGGAATGGCTATCAGTTTGGTTCAGTGATGTTGAATACAGCTGTTGCAGACGTAAGGCATCCATTAAAACCACACGAACAGACTACAGCAACAATTTTTTTGATGAAGGGGAAACACGCTCATTTATCATCCAAGATCTCGCGGACAAAATCGGCGCAATTACAACTTGTAAGGAGACAATAAATTTAGCTGTATTCGGCGACAATCACCTTGGTCGAGAACTTCCAAAGTTACCGGAATAAGCGTCAAAGCGGAAAACGGAGAAACCGTTCGAATACTTTTTGGATTCATGGGGTGAACAACAATCGTTACCGATCGGGTGCTGCACTGGCTGACATGGTAATGAGTTTTTGAAATTAGCCAATCGCGTTGTCTGTAAAGCAAATCTTGGCCAGCCAGTACGGACCTGAGTGTACACATCTGTGAGCTCTGTGGCTTGTTTTTCAGAGTTGATCGAAGTTGACTTTGTATAAACCAGCACTCCAGTACCGACGGTTCCGTCAATTTAGCTATTTCACTTATAGCCTCGGGACCTACTTTATTCGAACGGTGAACAGCAAAGTCTGAACCGATTTTATTTTCATGTCAAAAGGGCATTTGAAGACTTCAGTTCGGAAAAACTGTATCCAAATGTAACTCCAATGTTCGTATTCAGATCTGTTGATTGTAAAAGGCTTTTAATTACATGTCCATCTTTTCCATCATAGAGTATTTCAATAGTTGAAGTGTTCAACTGAATTCACACGTTTGAGTTAGGGCTAGGACTGCCAAAGTGTTCATTGCTTTATGTCATGTTGATGTCAGTTCAAGTTACCATGAATTTTCATAATAAATTGTCAGTCGAAAACGGATTAAAAGGTAGTCTCTGTCTTACTGCATGGTCTCTGAAGCGGGCTTTGTTGCACGTTATATTAGTAAATTGTATTCTGAATGTGTGCCAGGCACTTTACCACTGACAACGGATGCTGACAAAGCGTACACAGACAATCAGACCGAAACGTAGGCATTCTAGCTTCCCTACTCGGAGAACAAACTTCACTGGAAGAGCAACATGGTAATACAAGCTGTCAATAAATCGCTCAATCATACCATAGGATTAACCAACCAAAAGCGAATTTAAGCGACTGATGAAGGAAACTGTTTTCGAAATGAAGCCTCAAAGGATCGCAGTGTCACAAGTCTCTCCACTCATATGCGCGGGGTCTTTGCAAGACATGTATTACGGACATACCTTTACGTCTCGCCATGGCTAATCGACTCTTTACATAAAACTGGCAAACATTATATATTATTTGCCCAACGCCAGGAGAGCAAATTGTCACCTGCTTCGAGGGCTCATAAACCCATGTATTCAGGCAATAATCTTTTTATTACATGCCTCTTCACAGCTAATGCTATATGACATTTAGTTACATGCAGGGCATTTTCAAACAAATTTACCATTATTACATGCCTCGATGCGAGGGCAAAATTGCACACTGATTTGATTGGGAACATCAGGGGGTTAGCGGGCCGGTGAACGATGTACTGACCGGTTCCCATGGTTACCCGGTCCAGTGAAGCCCTTCGACGTTTTCGATGTCAAAGTAGACGCTTAGCGCTGGATGTAAAACATCCATGCGCGCACTGCTATTTTGACTTTCGTTAAAATCTGTATGATGCTGGTCGATTATGGTAAAATTATTTGAAAATGTCCTGCATGTAACTAAATGTTATATAGTGTTAGCTTTGAAGAGGCATTTAATAAAAATATTATTGCCTGAATACATGAGTTCTGTGCCCTCGCAGCAGGAGACAATTTGCCATCCTGGCGTCGGGCAAATTGTCACCTGCTCTCAGGCACATAAACCCATGTATTCAGGCAATAATTAGATATTATTCCCTAATATTTTTCTTCGTTCAGCGAAGGAAAATACGAGTGACGTAATGACCGTGTCACCACGAGTCGAAGACGAGTGGTGACACGGTCATTACGTCACGAGTATTTTCCGAGCTGAACGAAGAAAAATATTAGGGAATAATATACTTATCACATGCACAAGCCAAGAATTCGTTACTTTTTGCAAAATAAAATAATTTTCCATGACGATTCCGCGTTTAAACTTTGGAACTACTTTAGGAATAAATATCAGTACGCCGTGCACAATTTGTCAACCATTTCCAGTTGTCCGTCGTGTGCCTTAGCGCTCACGTTCGTTTGTGTGTGGAGCAAATGACAGCTCTCGGTCTACACGTAGGCTACCTTACGCAAAGTTATACTCTATTTCAAAGATAGCATAGTCCTAGAAATTTATCACAGACGAAGATACGCTATTTTTCGGGAACAAATATCGACTGAATCTCGACGGCGCGAACACTGTAAACGTCGCGCCTGACCCTGTTTGCAATGCGTACGGAACCCACGGTATACGCGACCAGCTTCGAGTACGTTGTTTCCGCAAATTATTCACGTAATTCCTTCGGAATATACAGGTGGTACACTCTTGTGTTTACATTGTTCGGATTAGTAATGTCGTAGTCTGTGAACATATCGATTTCATTACATGACTTTTGATCGTGGGAGAAACATCGGCCGCCATGTTGTTTGTTTACATATTTACGAGCACACCGAAGATCGACAAAAAAAGGTCCGACGCACCAAAATTGATGACATAGACGCGGGTTGTCGTGACGTAGAACGACCAGAGAATAAATCCCGTATTTTTTGTTCGGAGACGACAAACTTGGCTTGTGCATGTGATAATATATATTATCGACCAGCATGAAACAGACTTTAGTGAAAGTCAAAATAGGAGTGCGCGCATGGATATTTTACATCTAGCGCTGAACGCCTACTTTGACGTCGAAAACGTTGAGGGGCTTCACTGGACCTGGTAACCATGGAAACCGATAAGTACATTGTTCACCGGCCCTTTAACTCCCCGGATATTCCTACTCAAGTCAATGCACTGATTTGCACTCATATCGGGGCATGTAATAAAATATATACTAACTGTATGCAAACTATCATACACTAAACGCAAACAAACAAGATATGAATGTGTGGCGTTGCTTTCCCTTTATTACACATGTCTGAGCGTTACATGTTGACATGCTGCACTCACAACCTCCAGGCTGCACTCAGTACACTGCACCGTGTACTGTGCTATGATATCCTGTACACTGACGTGACACGCTAATTTCGACACTGCCCTAAATGCATGGCATTGAACTTATAATCTTCAAACTTAGAACACAGCTGTTATTATGTTACCTAGACATATCAAGTTTTCAAAACTGTTCAATGACAGTAACTTGTCATTTCGGTCATCCATACATATCGTGTTCATATGACCTTCAATCAGTACATCCATAACGTAAATAAGACATCACGAGTTTCACTTTTTCTCGGGTTTATTTACACATATTTAGAGATACTGACAGGGAGATAAACATTAGCAAAGACTATTTAAAGACTATTTACCTTGGAAATTACTTCTGAAAAGCGAGCGTTAGAAGCAAAAGTGACACAGAAGGATGCTATTTGGATTCCCTGTTTATGTGGTCCGCCATTCTAATGTGACCTTTGCGGGACGTTGTTTTGCAAAAGCTTGTATGCTCATACGGGGGGGGGGGTCTGATGTGAGACAACGTTATTACCATTCAATTGAATTCATTACCATACAAGTGAAACATGAAATGAAAAATAGATAAGTTTTGCCAGTGCTATCGAGCCGATCAAGAATCCGACAATGTCGATGGACGTTGTCAGAGCATTCAGATACTCATGATCACAATAACATTGAACTGTCAAAGTCGAAAAAATAATTTATTTACTGTCCTTTTGTAATTTTAAGAAATCCATACACAACAGCCATACTATCAATACAAAACTGCATCCCGGAACGTATAGTGATGTTTTAAGGGGCAGTCATTATGTAAAATTACATATGACGCGGAGTATTCAAGAATGGATGCGGTTTTCTTTCAAAAAGACATTTGTTTTCCTAACGATAAATGGTTTGACAGTCAGTGTCTAAGCTCAATAAGTGAACATATGTAAAGAAACGTAAATATCGTTTACGTATATCTGAGGTACGATAAAATTCAGTTATGGTTATATGACATATTGCATAATCCCCACGATAATTTTTGCATTAACAGCATGTCATGCCATAAAATGTTTTAGCAAAGCTGTAGGTATGAACTTAGCACATTTAAAGTCCCATCAAAATCAAAGTCGTTACTCTCGATATATATTCAGTTTATAATCAGTGTGCCATGTGCGCCAAACTTCAAGCAACTTTATATGACGATTACAAACTTTCATGCAAACCCTGACAAAAGTATCTTTTGATATGCGGCCCATATAGACACACATTTTAAATATGAGCTAATGATCATGACTAGTGCACCTTACTGTAAACATGCAGAAGAAGACTTGGAATGTCCATAACATTTTCCCATTTACATCAAATCATATGACTTCTTTATAGGTAACACTCTATCGATAATACTTCCTGAAGGTTAACTCACTAGCACATCCAACACTGGCTTGTGCTGGCATGTGTTATGATATCATTAATCATCTCGGCACAGTTGTCGATGAAGTTGGCGAGCCAGACTTATGCGCAGACTTCGGTAGTATAAGGCAGCTTGCACCAGGAGTTTGTGATGACGGCAAGATATACAAGTCGGATTGTGCGGTATGCAAAAGTGTGGATAAAGTCTTCGAGGTTATGCTTCAAAACTACAACGCATTGCAGCATTAAAAAAAACTACAGTATATGATATACTTCGAAAATGCAAACGGATACATACGCGAATTGTAGTTTTGACAATGAATTTTGAAGGTCAGATTAAAAGCTGTCCGAATTTCAATCACTCTCAATAGACCAATTTTTTATGACTTTAAGCAATTTGTCATTTATACGATGTTTCAGAAATTAAAACAATCTTTTTGCACTGTCTTCTTTGTTCATTGCAGTAAAATTCGTATGATTATTACATGATTTCTGCATAACCGAATATCAAAGTATTTCCATGCCCTCGTGGTTGCCCGAGAAAAATGCCATGCGGACGAACAACCCTTTTTAATGCCTAGTCGGGGGACTTTCTTCCATGACACTAAATGGGCAGAGAAAAACAACATATCCAGCCTTATGATGCTGGGTCACACTCTTTCTCCTTACTCGCTAATATGAGAACATTTGTCCTTCGCCTTCCTTTCATTTTTATGATTAAAGAAGAAATTTATTCAGAAAGTTAAATGCCAGAATCATATCGTAGATTATAACCCAAAAGGATCTGGCTGACAAAGACACCTTCACACAAATATTTATTCATACCCTTATTTAGAAAAAGAGAATAATTTGAAAAAATCTTATACTTCTGTATTTGGGCTGCAATAATGCTTACTGTTCAATAAGTTCTAACGTCCACAAGTAAGGTCGATCATATGTTATGTTTTAGTTAAGAAAATATTACAATTTACTCCTTCCGATTTCCCTGATGCTAATAGGGAACTTAGAGCCGAGGTTTGAACATTGGCAAAGTTTAACACTTGAAATCGTGCAATTGGGAGGACATTATTGTGCATTTGGATTGTGTTTCGTTAATAATAATTTTGCTCAAAGACATCACAGTTACTGTCACGATTTAACAATCTTTTCTTCACTTTTTCAACATGTTTTAGATCCCAAAAGATGACTTAAAATATCGGCGGTATATAAAAGAGTAGCTTGTCATCAATACAAAAATAAATTCTGGTAAAACACGTTATTTCTTTCCCTTAAATTCAAATGCCCATTAGACGTACATCAAGATGAATATTCAATAAGTACACCATTTGTGCATAATACTTGTGCTGATACTTTTTCCCAGACTGTTTCACATTTTGCAAATCAAAAACCGTTTCAAATAAAATATTTACGTAATTGTGAAGTAAGCCTGACTTTATCATAAGGCGAAAAGAGGAGATACGAATGAAACTTGACAGAAGTATTCAGTTTATGACCATCGCCTCCATAGGAAGAGAATTTTCCTCTTCGACTTTACTTATTTTTCCATAATTGTTAGGTCCTATTTTCGGTTTCCTGTGAGGAGACATACAGATATGTGACAAATCCACTGACTATTCATAACGTGCCCGAAGAAGATTGTAAGGTCAATTCAAAATGTCACAATATTGGCAGTTTATTTTTGAAGAGTTGATTTAAGAAAGAAGATGCTCAATTTATAGCAATAGAAAGAGGTACCATGGATGCAGATAAGAATATCAGAAAATAACATGTGGTTTTCATATTCGGCGAGTATCATAAGATCTAGCATCTATGGAAAGAGTGACAAATTGTTAAATGTAGAAAACCTAAGTGCTTTCGTAAACTAGAAGGGTATGTTGATCATTCGGTCAATAAAAATCATAGCGCAGGTATTCATGCTAGCAGACAATATATGAAAGATGAAACATGCAACATGACTTACTTTCCGAATCTCTCGCCTTCCTCCAAAGTTTCTGGTAACTTCTTGCCCCTTGTCTCGGGCAGAGGTAGAATCAATATTCCAGCGAGTATGCATGCCACTCCGAAGACTACAGCAGGGAGTTTTGCCCAGATCTTGGACATCAGCAACAGCTGTGGCGCCAAGATTCCCCCAATACGGGCACACATTGAACACATGCCAACACCAGTCGACCTAAGAGAGAAGCACGATGGGAACAGTATTTGCGTCTGGTGTACTTAATTCATGCAATAAATGGATTTACATTTACCAACTCAACGATATGCCGGGTATTGATTTTTTCCGCAGAGAAGTGAGTAAATAGGTGTTTACTGGACAGATTGATATCCTATAAGGTGGATTAGCATCTTATCAAAACGCAATTGCAAATTTGCTATTGAAACGGGTGTAAACACTCTTCCTGGTGTTCTTTAACTGTCCGCACTATGATGGCAGTTTCCAATGCAATTGTATGACGATAGTTGTTACCACCCTGTGTAGCTAATTTTGATTGATATAAAACCTAAGTGGAAGAACTGACGGTGTTGCATAAGTAAAGAATCTCAACATCGATGTGGTAAGTCGGTGACTATTCAGTGCTCATAGAGCGTTGGGTAATTTCCGTAATGGTTCGGTCCAAAAGAGTAGCATGACTTAGCAGATAACAATGACCGCATGCATTAGACCACGCAAGAGGCTACACAGCCATACACTCGTAACATGTCTAGTTGTACTTGGGCCTCAGCCCAAGTACATTTGTTTTCATTCCGTGGGAAAAAAC
>LD392552.1:0-13250 GCA_001465055.1 Ptychodera flava
GAAAGTTAGAGCAAAAGTTTAAGTCTTTCACTTTCGAGGTGCATACTACCTTAAAGGCATGGTAGATTGAAGCTACAAATAAAATTCCGGATCGCCTGTTAGTATGAACCGTGGGATTAATCGGCGATTTGCAATGCGATATCGAATTTCTGTAAGGATCTCATCATAATCATCAAACCTTCTTCTCCTTGTAGGCAAACTGGCAGAGAGGAGCTGAGGAAGTAACTAATATGATATAAACCTGAGTTTACTGATGCATAGCGACACATTAATTCAATTTCAGATATCTTGTTTCATTGAACAAGACTTCTACGAATATTCGTTCATGTCAGCAGTTTCCCAAAATTATACTGTGTCTGATGTAAGTATAGAATATACTTGGTTCTGGCCGTCCTGAACAAATATAGAACTTACCTTTTTGATATCCAGAGGTAATGTACCCTTTCCCCAAATGGATTGTCATTAGATTTATAAGAACTGATTGTGTTTCGAAATACACTAACTACAAATACCTATTGATGTGAAGAAAATATGACTTACGTCATAAAGTTTGACAATACAATCCAATCAGCAACGAGGCGCAGTCATTTAAACAAATACCGTAATTGACCTTACTGAGGACCAATAAATCGTGAGTAATTGTGACGACGTTTACTTCACAAAAACAATACAATATTATTTCATAATGTTAAATATAGTGTATGTATATTTTATGATTTAAATACATTTGCTTAATCTCTCGAAGCTTGTGGTGTGACTGGCACAACTTCTCAAAATACGCTATAGAGGAAGCTGCAAGAGTTGACCTCTGCATGCAGCCGTTAGGGTTATCAGGCAGAGGTTACTATACTAACCTTTCATTGGTAGAAGACTGTGATGTCAGACTATATGATTTATGCTAATACAAGTCAACGGCAAAGGCCAAGTCTTTGAGAAACTGTATTTTCAGACTTTGCACAACATTTGGAGAGCGATAGTTTCACAAGCTTAAGGCGACAATTAAGAAGGGCCAAACAAGGCAAATTTGATGACCAGCTTATGAACTATCGTAATGCAGCGGAGATACAGCAATTTAAATTGCAGGAGCAAGTAAAATAGACAGTTTTCAAAGCCGTGTAGAGAGGACTGGCTGTGTAAGCTGGCCACCTTCCCATTTTATACACTCCTAGTATGGACGCCCTGGCCGGCTGGCCGCCCGCCTATGTCCTGATACACATATAGCATTTTTACCGAGTGCTCTTCCGCAGAAAGGAAGCTCAACCAGAATGAAATACTTAGGGATATAAATGTTTCATCATTAAGATTTATTATTTTTATTAATTACGAAAATAATATCATATTTTTAGACTATTAATGTTTAGTTCACCTTTGCGGGAAGCCGTCACATCCTGACGACCAACGAATTGCAGACTGACTCAAGTTGATCAAATCTTATTGTGACAGCAATATTTGACAACATGTTATGTTTATATATGGTAGAAATTAGTATATACCAAGGGTGTTGCGGAGTAACATGGGCGTTGAATCATTACAAAAGTTTCTGCAAGGCAAATTTTGGATGCTTTCTTGTCTACTTAAAGATTGAGAAGTAATAGAGACGGAGTATTAAAAAATGCGATTTACCTGTGGTACCGGGAAGGGAATCGCCATAAAGCTGCCGGTTACAACAGTAGGTTTCTTATAGGCGTTAACTTTACACAAGCCGATGTACTTTAATTATATTGGCCCTTTGTATGTTTATTACTTCCTTTTGGTTATCATCAGGAAGTGCAAGTGGACAAAGTTGATTAGCGACAAATACAATTTGAGATGTCACTTAACCACTGTAACACGCAGTTTGCTCAATCAGAATGCATTGTACTGAAGGCAAAACGGAAAGGGGGATAATATTGACACCGAGGTTCACTGAAAAGAAAGTACTCAAGAATATGTGGGATATGACTTGTGTGATGTTTTCATATGAAAAATATGCATGGGGTGAACCATAGACTGTAGAGAAAACTGTTCTCTAGGGTCTACGTGTGAACGTAACTCACTACTGCGACGACAGACTTAATTGAAGGTTACCGCGTTCGGTGGCAAGGAAAACCCGACCTGTGCTGCTAAATTTCAAACGGGTTTGCATGAAGTAGAAGACGCCCAAGAGAAACTGTTAGAAATAATTTTATTTTTTAAATTCACTGACTTGAAGCAAGTCTCCAGTGCTGTATATTGAAATAAAAAAGTGTACAGTCTCTTAGCTTGTAAATTTATATTAAATAATTCGAAGTGCCTAGTGACAAAATCACACAGACCAAGTTTTGTATAACGGATTTATTATCAGTATAGCAGTGAAGCCGGTACAATATGCGAATCGCCAAAGTCTAGTGCGAGCAATAAAGTGGGTTATTCTTTTTGTTGTATCTAAAATGGAATGTTCTCATGAAAACGAATCGTTCTGATCCACTTGAATAAAGAATAATTATTGAACTTCAAGGTCATCAGACAATTATTAGCTATATGTCAAGGCTATCTCGACGTATTTCTTGGAGAAATTTGAGGTAAATCTGACCACTTATGTGTTCAGCGACGCAAACATTCATTGTTGCAAGTATTCAGGTGCAGATTGTTGCCCGAATAGCACTCATCAGATTCAACCTTCATGACAATTGTCACATGGCATTTCGAAGTAAAAATGTGTATGAAGTACAATAATAATCGTAAAATGAAATTTAGACGGATAAAATGGAGAGTAATAACGTTGATCTATGACATATAATGTTGAATTATGAAACTGAAATGATGAAGTAGCAGGTCGAGTAGTAGAATATAAAATAGAATGTAGAAAGAGACATGCCTTGAGTTGTGCAATATCTTAACATTCTTACTTCTTAATTTTCTTACAGCCTTTGGTTATCAACAATTGTAGTGAATTCAATGAACAAAATAAATAAAATAGATACCCCGTCTGGTAATGCACTCTCATAAAGATCGTGTTTTAGTCTACGTAGGAAAATCCTTTTTTTTCTTTACCAAGTCTTTCTTTTAGTTTTTATTAGAATATTTTCGGACACAAGAAGGCGCGTTTTATTTTACCTTGCCACAGAGAGATATATCCCGCAGGCTTAGCTAGTTAGGGACTAAACTTTGAAGTTAGCCATGGTAACTCTCCCTCCATCACTGTGACCTGGTCAACGACAATTAGGCATCAAGATCTTTTCATGTTTCAAATCGCAGTACACATCATGATCATCGCGGGCATGACCGCTAAACAAATCTGAGTATTGCCAATGATCCTGTGGTATTCGGCTATCTGCTTCTAGATATGACGCAGGACCCGAGGTTCATATTCACCGCTAAACAATGAATTTTAACTGCCGCCGGATTTGCACACATTAACTTTACCTATCCATACATTTTGACTATATGACTACTGATTTGTTTCCCTTCGAGTATTGGATGCCGGATGGACTCGTTTTGGATTCAGAATATGATGAAGAGAACGACCAATATGACCGAGTGCAATATTGTACGTAATTGGTGCATCGTTAATTTTTATAATCGAAATCTTTGCACAATTTTCCATGGATTTTGCTTTGATAGTTTTTACCGTTCTGTTTCTTAATCCTGCATGATCTATGCTAGACAATCAAAGAGAACTAAATCAACATTCATCTACCGGTGTCAGAGGCACTGACTTGACCTATAAGCTATCACCTCTTGTGTATTCTCGATTTATCTTGCTTGATTTGAGTTTGGTCAACGAATTCGAATACAGTTCAACCTCTTTTAGCCGGATACATAATGTTAATAAGGAAAACATATAATCTAAAGGCTTTATCCTTCGTGTTTATATTCTAAACTACGACACATTAGATTCTTGTATAGAAAATTATGAAACTTGAGGTAAAGCTAAGTTATGGTCGCTTGTTATATCTTGTAGTTAAATACGGCAATCTAAACATAATAGGATTCTGCATATATATGAGTAATTTTCGCCAATGTTCATTGTGTATTTCAACTGTTCTAAATAAACGCGAGAGTAACTGACGAATCCAATATTACTGGTTTTATTAAGCTGAATGCATAACTTTATTTTGACAAGTGACAACGCAACAAATTTGCTTCGGTATTAAGTTTAGCCGTAATGTGAGGGAGACCAGTATTACGACGACTGTCACGACCAACACTACTACTCCTACGGCTATCAAGACTGTGTTTACTTCAAATCCCTGAGTGGATATCTCGTTTTCTGGGCTAGTAGATGTCAAGGCCGATTTTGAATGTGGCGCTGTGCTCGATACTAAATTAGTTGTACCATCTTTCGCCGTAGTCACCTTTAATTCGGTTGTTTCAACGTGACGAGTTAAAGGCTGAGTAGATTCAGTTGAACTCACTGGCGTTTTGGATAGCGTAGTTGGATTGGTAGTGAACGACCGTTTAGAAGAAGAAACTGAACTTGGAGAGAACGGAGTTGTTTGAATTGACTTTATTTTGGTGGTTATGAACTGATCAGTTCCTGAAACACTCGTTACATCATCGGACTGTGTTGTATGCTTTGTGTCTACACTTGCACCGGTACTGTATGGCGATGTTATTATTGAGGGGACGCTACTTGTCTTAGGTTCGACAGAAGGTAGTGTCGGTGATGGAGTCGAACCTTCACAAGTCAGCTCGCCGAGTGGGATGTCCATGACGAGTCTCCCAGCATGCTTTGCTGGCGAGGCACAGGTAAAGCTGGCAAATGTCGTGGTATAGGTTATTCGATCTTTGTTGTCGTCCAACCATCGTCTGAGTTCGGTCATTTGACAATCACATGACCAGGGATTGTCGCCCAGATACAAAGTCTCAAGAGAAACGAGTCCGTTGAAAACAGTCCCTGGTAGAATAGTGAGGAGGTTGTCGTGGATTTGAAGCACCTTCAAGTTCACCAAGCCGTCGAAAATTTTCTCCGGCAATGTCTCAATGCGATTTCCATACATGTAAAGAGTTTCTAACTTGTCGAAGCCACTGAAAATGTTTTCTGGCAACGATGTTATCAAATTCATGTGAAGCCATAAAGTCTTCAGCTTGACGAGACCGGCAAACACATTAGTAGTGTCATTTCCTAATGATGTTAATTCATTGCTACTGATCTTTAGAACTTCAAGATTCTGGCATTCTCTGAAGACGTCGACTGGCAATATGCTTACTTCATTCCCATACATAGTCAAAGACTCCAAGATTGTTAAACCTTTAAAGGTGTTTTCTTCGATTAATGGGATTTCATTGCTTCCGATATGAATATTTCTCAATCTGTCGAGTCCCTTGAATACTAACCCTGGTAAATAATTTATATCATTAGAGAACAGTACAAGAGTTCTCAAGTTGCTAAGACCAGAGAATGCATTTTCTTGCACAGTGGTGATGTCATTAGCAAAAAATGACACATACTCCAAATTGATAAGGCCGTCGAACACGTGGTCTTGCAAGATCCTGAGCTTGCCGAAATCGAAGTAGAGGTACGCAATCTTGCTTGAATGTATGAACATTCTATCCGGAAGTGATGTTAATAAATTTGAGTCAAGGCGCAATTGCCGGAGTTCTGGTAAATCATACAGCAGAGAAGATGGGATATCCGTCAACTTGTTTCTGTTTAGCTCCAGGGTGCTCAGTGCATGGAGACCAGCAAATGCGCCTGCCTCCAATGCTTGTATTCCACTCTCTCGAATTGATAGATAAACCATATTCGAAAAAGCGGCGAACGAATTACTTCTAATGATGGAGAAACTGTTCTTGTTTAGTACAACTCTTCTTATAGTGGCTGGGATACCAGTGGGTATGTCGACTAGCCCAAGATCGCTGCAGTCTACAGTTTGAGAACTGCACGTACAATTAGTCGGGCATGTCTCGGTGAGGACTGCCAAGGATAAAAACAGGAATGCGCAGAGATTGATTGCATCTCTAGAGATGAAAGAGGTGCCCATCGCAGGTAATCTGCAGATTTGAAACGGAAAAGAAAAAAGTATTTGATTTAATTCTTTAGTAATCCTAATGACTTTGCATTTATTTTATTATGGTGAATATGTAAAGGTGTATTCACATGTGTTATACGCATCTGAGAGAGAGAGAGAGAGAGAGAGAGAGAGAGAGAGAGAGAGAGAGAGAGAGAGAGAGAGAGAGATTGTACTTCTAACCATCAAAAAACAAAGACTTAATGGCTCAGAAGAATTTAATCGAGCGGGGTGAATTTGTCGATTTGATGAGTTGGTATGATCCGACATATAATCTTCGCCAATCTGTGCTCAAAGTCTACAAAATACGGTGTGGTGTTCCAATGCAGTAATTCGCTAAGAGTTGCATATTCCACATTTGAGGAATGAAGCTGGTTTCAAGTTGTACATTATTTCAAATAACGCGACTCGGAAGCGTTCAGCTCCGAGTCACAAAGAAAATTCCAATATCATATTGTTCGATGTTGAATCCAAGTGTGTATCATTTACAAACAGTTGGTCGTTTTGAAAGGCATAGTAGATGGAAGCTATACATTAAATTCCGGATCGCCTGATGTTAGTGTGATCTGTTTGATTCTTTCGATCATTATCATCAAACTTTTTTTTCATTGTAGGCAAACTAGGAGGGGAGCTGAGGATGTAACTCATATGATGACGCATAGCGAAACATTAACTCAATCTCAGATATCGTGTTTTATTGAACAAGAGCTCTCCAAATTCGTGCATGTCAGCAATAAACTCAAATTATGAAACTGCGTCTGAAGTAGAATATGGTTCTTGTCGGCGTGAACTTACCTTTTTGACATCTGGAGATAATGTACCCTTTCCCCAAATGGATTGTTCATTAATTTTATGAGAAGTGATTGTGTTTCGAAATACGCTAACTGCGAATACATATAGATGTGAAGAAAAAAATGACTTACGTCATAAAGTTTGACAATATAATCCAAACAGCAACGAGGCGCAGTCATTTAAACAAATACCGTAATTGACCGTACTGAGGGACCAATAAATCGTGACTAATCGTGACGACGTTTACTTCGTAAAAAACCCCAATACAGTACTATTTTATTATGTTAAACATAGTGTATTTATATTTTATGATTTAAATACATTTGCTTAATCTCTCAAAGCTTGTGGTGTGACTGGCGCAACTTCTCAAAAAAACTAAGAGGAAGCTGCAATAGTTGACCTCTGCATACAGCCGTTAGGGTTATCAGGCAGAGGTTACTAACCTTACATTGGTTGAAAACTGAGAAGTCAGACTATATAAGTCAACCGCATCGGACTCCAGCTGAAGTTCATGTTCATGAACAGAGGCCAAGCCTTCAGACTTTGCACGACATTTGGAGAGCGATAGTTTCACAAAGCGACAATGAAGAAGGGCCAAACAAGGCAAATTTGATGGCCAGCTTATCAACCATGGAGCGGAGATACAGCGATTTAAATGGTAGGAGCGAGTAAAATAGACAATTTTCAAAGCCGTGTAGAGGGGACTGGCTGTGTAAGCTGGCCACCTTCCCCTTTATACACTCCTAGTACATTGGACGCCTTGGCCGGCTGGCCGCCCGCCTATGTCCTGATACACATACAGGGTCTTTATCGAGTGCAGCTCCTCAGAAAGGAAGCTCAACCCGGATGAAATACTAACTTGTGTTTAGGGATATAAATGTGTCTTAATTATGATTTATTATTTTTAATAATTACGAAAATAATATCATATTTTAAACCTGTGCAGGAAGCCGGGTCTTCCTGAGGACCAATGAGTTGTAGACTGACTCAAGTTGATCAAAACCTTATTTTGACAGGAATATTTTACGAGCGACATGTAATATGTATATACGGTGGAAATTAGTAGTATACCAAGGTGGTTATACCAAGGTGGTTGTGGCGTAACACGGCATTAAATCATTACCAAAGTTTCTGCAAGGCAAATTGTGGATGCTCTCTTTAAATCAAGATTGAGAAGTAATAGAAAAGGAGTATTAAAAATACGGTCCAAGGTACAAGGAAGGGAACCGCCATAAAGCTGCCGGTTACAACAGTGGGTCTCTTCAAACACATACAACCGTGGCTACTTTAGTGTTGATCAAAGCTACTTGATACAGACAGAAATTCTACTTGTACAAAGGTAAAACTAGCTCTGTCTGGGGTTGTAAATGAGAGTTTACGATTGGCACCATGTGTTCCAGATTGAGATACAATGTAACATTACCATGCACTGCTCAATGTACAAGTCTTGTTTATTTCAATTTCTCCGGAAACACAGTCTGTATTTTACTTGATGCTATAGCAGTGAGCTCATAAAAGTGTGTTGCCTCAATAAACTAAGTATCAAGTAGTGGCTTTCATGAATGGAAGTGGCATCTTATGTCTCAATTTTTTAACACGGGGTACCAATCGTTAGCTCTCATTTACAACCCTTGGCAGGGTCTGTTTTGTCTTTATACGAGCAGAATATCTGTCTGTATATGAAGTAGGCTTGATCAACACTAAACTGGCCACGACTGTAGTAGCCGGTGTACGTACTTTAATTATATTGGCGCTTTGTATGTTTATTACTTCCTCTTTGGTTATAATGAGGAAGTGCAAGTGGACAAAGTTGATTAGCGACAAATACAATTTAATATGTAACTTAACCACTGTAACGCGCAGTTTACATAACAAGAATGCATTCATGAAGAAAAAACGGAAAGTGGGGCACCGAGGTTCACTGAAAAGAAAGTACTCAAGGGTATGTGGGCCATTTTCAAATGAAATATGTACGTGGGGTCAACCATAGACTGTAGAGAAAACTGTTCTCTGGGGTCTACGTATGAACGTAACTCGTTACTATGCCGATAGTAACGGGTTCGATCGCAAGTAAAGCCTGGCCTGTGCTGCCAAATTTCAAACAGGTTTGTATGAACTAGACGAGACAAAACAGAAACTGTTGCAAATGATTTTATTTTTTTAAAATTCACTGACTTGGAGCAACTGACAAACAAAAAGTGTACACTTAGCTTGTAAATTTCTACAAATAATTAAAAATGCCAAGTTACCAAACCACACAGACCAACTTTCCTAACGGATTCAGTATCAGTAAAGGAGTGAAGCCGGTACAATATGCGGGTCGCCAAATTGGGTCATTAAGTATCTAAAATGGAATGTTCTCATGAAAACGAACAGTTCTGATCCACTTGAATAAAGAATTGAATTTCAAGGTCATAAGATGGTTGTTAGCTATATGTCAAGGCTATCTGGACATATTTTCTTGGAGAATTTTGAAGTATATCTGACCACTTATAATTCAGCGACGCAACCATTCATTATTGCAAGTATTCAGGTGCAGATTGTTGCGCTAATCCGCACTCATCAGATTCAACCTTTATGACAAGTGTCACATGGCATTTCGAAGTACAAATGTGTATTTAGTACAATAATAATCGTAAAATGAAATTTAGACGGATAAAATGGAGATTAATAACGTTGATCTATGAAATATAATGTTGAATTGTGAAACCGTGAAATGATGAAGTAGCAGGTCGAGTAGTAGAATATAAAATAGAATGTAGAAAGAGACATGCTTTGAGTTGTGCAATATCATAACATTCTTGCTTCTTAATTTTCTTACAGCCTCTGGTTATCAACAATGGTAGTGAATTCAATGAACAAAATAAAATAGATACCCCGTCTGGTAATGCACTCTTATAAAGATCGTGTTTTTAGTCTTAGTAAGAAAATCATTTTTTTCTTTACCAAGTCTTTCTTTTAGTTTTCATTAGAATATTTTCTGACACAAGAAGGCGCGGTGTTTTTACCTTGCCACAGAGACTATCCCGCAGGCATAGCTGTGGGTTGAGTTAGGGACTAAACTTTGAAGTTAGCCATAACTCTCCCTCTATCACTGTGACTTGGTCAACGACAATTAGGCATCAAGATCTTCTCGTGTTTCAAATCCAAGTATACATCATGATCATCGCGGGCATGACCGCTAAACAAATCTGAGTATTGCCGATGATCATCCTGTGATATTCAGCTCTATGTTTAACACTGCTTCTAGATATGACGCAGAATCTGAGGTTCATACTCACCGCTAAACAATGAATGTAAATTGCCGCCGGATTTGCACACATTAACATTACCTATACACTATGACTATGAAAACTAATTTGTTTCCCTTCGAGCATTGGATGCCGGATGGACTCGTTTTGGAGTCGGAATATGATGAAGAGAACGACCAACGTTCAGATTATGACGATAATCCTATTACAATTCCGACTTTGTAGATTTTAAATCAAGGGGCAGCTGCCGCGCTGTAATATAGAGAATGTCAGTGTACGACGAGTGTCACTACCGCAACTGCTTTTCCCATGGCTATAAACACTGTGTGGACATCAAAATGTATGGTACTGTCAAGGATACTAAGTTACACGATATATCATAGATTCTATGCTTATACAAACATGGCTATATTACTCGAAATACATAATATGGTATGCGTATAATACGATATGACCGAGTGCAATATTGTACGTTATTGGTGCATCGTTAACTTTGATAATCGAAATATTTGCACAATGTTCCATAGATTTTGCTTTGATAGTTTTTTACCGTTCTGTTTCTTATTACTGCATGGTCTATGCTAGACGATCAAAGTGAAATAAATCAACATTCATCTACCGGTGTCCTAGGCACTGGCTTGACCTATAACTGAGCTATCACCACATTGTAAAGTGTATTCTCAAGTTCTCTTGCTTGATGCGAGTTTGGTCGACGGATTCGAATTCGAACCTCTTCAGCCGGATACATAATGTAAATAAGGAAAACGTATATCTAAACGCTTTATCCTTCATGTTCATTTCTAAACTACGACACATTAGATTCTTGTATTAAAATTATGACTCTTGCGGTAAAGCTAAGTTATGGTCGCTTGTTATATCTTGTAGTTAAATTCGGCAATCTAAACATAATAGGATTCTGCATATATATGAGTAATTTTCGCCAATGTTCATTGTGTATTTCAAATGTTCTAAATAAACGCGAAAGTAACTGACGAATCCCATATTACTGGTTTTATTATAGGTATACTGTCACCTGTTCAAATTTTGCCACAGTTACCATGGAAAGAGAAAATCTAACCAATCACAGATTTTAAGCGGGTGGCCGCCTTTTAAAAACAGCGCCCTCAAATGGGCATTTTTAATACCAAGGAACGCCCCTTTGACCGTGTATGGGCATATTTAGATTACAGGTGACTGTATACCTTTAAGCTGAATGCATAACTTTATTTTGATAAGTGACAATGCAACAAATTTGCGTCGGTATTAAGTTTAGCCGTAATGTGAGGAAGACCAGTATTACGACGACTGACACGACCAACACTACTACTCCTACGGCTATCAAGACTGTGTTTACTTCAAATCCCTGAGTGGATGCCTTGTTTTCTGGGCTAGCAGATGTCAAAACCGATTTTGAATGTGGCGCTGTGCTCGATACTAAATTTGTTGTACCATCTTTTGCCGTAGTCACCTTTAACTCGGTTGTTTCAACATGTCGAGTTAAAGGCTGGGTAGATTCCGTTGAACTCATTGGCGTTTTGGATAGCGTGCTTGGATTTGTAGTGAACGACCGTTTAGAAGAAGAAACTGAACTTAGAGAGAAGGGAGTTGTTTGAATTGACTTTGTTTTGGTGGTTATGAACTGATCAGTTCCTGAAACACTCGTTGCATTATCGTACTGTGTTGTATACTTTGTGGTCACACTTGCACCGGTACTGTATGGCGATGTCACTATTGAGGGAGCGCTACTGGTCTTAGGTTCGAGGGAAGGTAATGTAGGTTTTGGAGTCGAACTTTCACACGTCAGCTCGCCAAGTGGGATGTCCATGACGAGTCTCCCAGCATGCTTTGCTGGCGAGGCACACGTAAAGCTGGCAAATGTCGTGGTGTAGGAAATTCGATCTTTGTTGACGTCCAACCATCGTCTGAGTTCGGTCATGTTACAATCACATGACAACGGATTGTCACCCAGATATAGAGTTTCCAGAGAAGTGAGTCCATTGAAAACAGTCGCTGGTAGGGTAATGAGAAGGTTTTTATAGAGTTGAAGCACTTTCAAGCTGACGAGGCCGTCGAAAATTTTCTCTGGCAATGCCTCAATGCTATTTCTATACATGTGGAGATTTTCTAACTGGTCGAAACCACTGAAAATGTTGTCTGGCAACGATGTAATCAAATTCATATGAAACATTAAAGTCTTCAGCTTAACGAGACCAGTAAACACATTAGCAGTGTAATTTCCCAACGATGTTATTTCATTGCCGCTGATCTTTAGAACTTCAAGATTCTGGCATTCGCTGAAGGCGTCAACTGAAAGAATGCTTATTTTATTCCCATACATCTCCAAAGTCTTCAAGACTGTTAAATCTTTAAAAGTGTTTTCTTCGATGATTGGGATTTTGTTGCTTGCGATATGAAGATTTCTCAATCCGCGGAGTCCCCTGAATACTGACCCTGGTAAATAATTGATGACATTAGCGAACAGTACAAGAGTTTTCAGGTTGCTAAGAGCAGAGAATGCGTTTGCTTGTACAGTGGTGATGTCATTAGCAAAAAATGACACGTACTCCAAGTTGATAAGACCTTCGAACACGTGGTCTTGCAAGATCCTGAGCTTGCCGAAATTGAAGTAGAGGTACTCAATTTTACTTGAATGTATGAACATTTTATCCGGAAGTGATGTAAATAAATTTGAGTCAAGGCGCAGTTGCCGGAGCTGTGGTGAATCATACAACAGAGAAGATGGGATATCCGTCAACTTGTTTCTGTTTAGCTCCAGGGTGCTCAGTGCATGGAGACCAGCAAAAGCACCTGGCTCCAATGCTTGTATTCCACTCTCTTGGATTGATAGATAAACCACATTCGAAAAAGCGGCGAACGAATTACTTCTTATGATTGTGAAACTGTTCTTGTTCAGAACGATTCTTCTTATACTGGCTTGGATACCAGCTGGTATGACGACTAGCCCCAAATTGCTACAGTCAACAGTTTGAGTAGTGCACTTACAATCGGTTGGACATGTCTCGGTGAGGACTGTCACGAATAAAAGCAGAAATGTGAAGAAATGTATTGCAGCTCTAGTATTGAAAGAGGTGCCCATCGCAGGTTTCCTGCAGATTTGAAACGGAAAAGAAAAAAATGTATTTGTGCTTTAATACTAGCATTTCTAATGACTTTACTTTATTGTCTCTATGGTCAATATATAATAGTGTATTCACATGTGTTATAAGCATCAGAG
>LD392552.1:15286-32072 GCA_001465055.1 Ptychodera flava
TCCTTGAGGAAAGTTAGAGCAAAAGTTTAAGTTTTTCACTTTCGAGGTGCATACTACCTTAACCACTGTAACGCGCAGTTTACACAATCAGAATGCATTCATGAAGACAAAACGGAAAGTGGGGCCAATATTGACACCGAGGTTCATTGAAAAGAAAGTACTCAAGGATATCTGGGCTATTTTAATATGAAACATGTGCAAGGGGTGAACCATAGGCTGTAGAGAAAACTGTTCTCTGGGGTCTACGTTTGAACGTAACTCCTTACTGAGCCGATAGTAACGCGTTCGATCGCAGGGAAAGCCTGACCTGTGCTGCCAAATTTCAAAGAGGTTTGTATAAACTAGGCGAGACAAAACAGAAACTGTTGCAAATGATTTTATTTTTTAAAAATTCACTGACTTGGAGCAACTGACAATAAAAAAGTGTACACTTAGCTTGTAAATTTCTACAAATAATTCAAAATGCCAAGTTACCAAACCACACAGATCAACTTTTCTAACGGATTTAGTATCAGTATAGGAGTGAAGCCGGTACAATATGCGGATCGCCAAATTGGGTCATTAAGTATCAAAAATGGAATGTTCTCATGAAAACGAATAGTTCTGATCCACTTGTATAAAGAATTGAATTTCAATGTCATCAGATAATTGTATGTTTTAGCTATATGTCAAGGCTATCTGGACACATTTTCTTGGAGAAATTTGAGATATATCTGACCACTTATAATTCAGCGACGCAACCATTCATTGCAAGTATTCAGGTGCAGATTGTTGCGCGAATCCGCACTCATCAGATTCAACATTTATGACAAGTGTCACCTGCCATTTCGAAGTACAAATGTGTATTTAGTACAATAATTATCGTAAAATGAAATTTAGACAGTTAAAATGGAGATTAATAACGTTGATCCATGAAATATAATGTTGCATTGCGGAACTGAAATGATGAAGTAGCAGGTCGAGTAGTAGAATGTGAAATAGAATGTAGAAAGAGACATGCCTTGAGTTGTGCAATATCATAACATTCTTACTTCTTAATTTTCTTACAGCCTTTGGTTATCAACAATAGTAGTGAATTCAATGAACAAAATAAAATAGATACCCCGTCTAGCAATGCACTCTCATAAAATTCGTGTTTTCAGTCTACGCAGGAAAATCACCTTTTTTTCTTTACCAAGTCTTTCTTTTAGTTTTCATTAGAATATTTTCGGACACAAGAAGGCGCGGTTTTTTTACCTTGCCACAGAGAGAAATATCCCGCAGGCATAGCTGTGGGTCGAGTTAGGGACAGTCACTGAACTTTGAAATTAGCCATGATAACTTTCCCTCCATCACTGTGACCTATAGTCAACGACAATTAGGCATCAAGATCTTTCCATGTTCATTTTGTAATTAGACTGTTTGTAATTAAACGTGCGAGTGAGTGACGAATCTATATTACTGGTTTTATGTCCCTGAATGCATAACTTTATTTTGACAAGTGACACCACAACAAATTTGCTTCGGTATTAAGTTTAGCCGTAATGTGAGGAAGACCAGTATTACGACGACTGTCACGACCAACACTACTACTCCTACGGCTATCAAGACTGTAGTGACTTCAAATCCCTGGGCGGATGCCTCGTTTTCTGGGCTATTAGATGTCAAGGTCGATTTTGAATGTGGCGCTGTGCTCGATACTAAATTAGTTGTACCATCTTTCGCCGTAGTCATCTCTAATTCGGTTGTTTCAACGTGACGAGTTAAAGGCTGAGTAGATTCCATTGAATTTACTGGCGTTTTGGAGAACGTGGTTGGATTTGTAGTGAACGACCGTTTTGAAGAAGAAACTGAACTCAGAGAGAATGCAGTTGTTTGAACTGACTTTATTTTGGTGGTTATGAACTGCTCAGTTCCTGAAACACTCGTTACATCATCGGACCGTGTTGTATACTTTGTGTTCACACTTGCACCGGTACTGATTGGCGATGTTACTATTGAGGGGGCGCTACTCGTCTTAGGTTCGACGGAAGGTAATGTAGGGTTCGGAGTCGAACTTTCACACGTCAGCTCGCCAAGTGGGATGTCCATGACGAGTCTCCCAGCATGCTTTGCTGGCGAGGCACACGTAAAGCTGGCAAATGGCGTGGTGTAGGAAATTCGATCTTTGTTGTCGTCCAACCATCGTCTGAGTTCGGTCATGTTACAATCACATGACCAGGGATTGTCGCCCAGATACAAAGTCTCCAGAGAAACGAGTCCGTTGAAAACAGTCCCTGGTAGAGTAGTGAGAAGGTTGTCGTGGATTTGAAGCACTTTCAAGTTGACCAAGTCATCGAAAATTTTCTCCGGCAATGCCTCGATGCGATTTCTAGCCATGTGGAGAGTTTCTAACTGGTTGAAACCGCTGAAAATGTTGTCTGGCAACGATGTTATTAAATTCACGCCAAACCTAAAAGTCTTCAGCTTAACGAGACCGGCAAGCACATTAGCAGTGTCATTTCCTAATGATGTTATTTCATTGCCGCTGATCTGTAGAACTTCAAGATTCTGACAATCGCTGAAGGCATCGATTGGTAGTAGGTGTACTTTATTTCCATACATTTCCAAAGTCTTTAAGTTTGCTAAGCCTTTAAAGGTTTTTTCTTCGACTATTGGAATGTCATTGCTGCTTATGTAGAGGCTTGAGGTGTTAATAGGATCAACGAGTACAAACGTATCAGCAAAACGGAAATTTGATCTTTTAATTTTTCTCGTTACAGACTGAAAACGGAACAGTGGAAACTTTACCCATTGTTTGAAAAAAATGTTTTAGTGAGGTGCCGCGGTCTTCTTCGTTCTAACACAGACAAACATAGACAGATTCGCAACGGGTATTGTTTAAGGCGTGAAGCGGTTAAGTAACCCATCCATGTCCGCCTAGCCTCAGGTTGCTCTCGCCTCTCTTTTCCGAAGAGTGCCGACCATGCATCCTTCGGTAATTTTCGGACTTTCGCCAATTGTTAAGCGAAAGTATGTTCGGAAAAGTTTGTGTTGTTGTTGTCATGTGGTGCTGAGCGGAATGGACGTGCTGGCGAAAACGGGAGTGTTTTGAGCTTCAGGAAAGTGAGTTTCCTGAGTTTTAGCGTTTTAAAAATTCCTCTCATATTTTTATGAATATATAATGAGTGTGTTTGAACCAAATTTGAAAGTCTTTTATCGATACTGTCTGGTTTTACTCAATGGTTTACGGTCAGTCGTACCGTCTTTTACACGTGCGTCAAGGAAGGACATGTTTATGAAACTGCTGGCTTGTTATGTTTTGATTGGCGTGAAGCAGTGTTTCTGGCCTGAGAGATCACAAAGTAACTATGGTTGCTACGCGACTGGCAGTACGATGCCATCTCGTCGTATTTTTCGCATAATCTCGTGTAATTATCAACCATAAACAAAGCCTCCAAAAAGTTTAACACCTTTGAAGCTCATTTTAATATGAAAAGCCAATAGTCTACCGAGACGACCATGGAACAAAAGGCATGCAGCGTTTCCAGTCTGCTATACTATTTGTCTGTGGTTCTAATTATGTTCAACTTAATATTACAACTTGTTTGGACACATCATCGACAACGAAAACGTACGTCATTAGCGGTTCATTGTGAGGAAATTTGGACATGAGTCCGATAAGACGTGGATGATCAAGTAATTAATCGACAACACGCAGATGGACTCGAGATCAATTTACAATAATACGGGTAGTACATTTTACTGTTTTTTGAAATTAATTTCACTTTGCTCACTGTTTTCTTCTATCGGAGATCTTCAACATGATCACAGCAGGCTATATTTATTCATTATTGTAAAGATGATTAAGGAACTATTGTATTTTAAAGGCATATAACTGTTGTATAGATAGTTAATTTATGATAAGATTAATCTTTCACTTCATTGTGTGTATATTATATGATTAAGTTTAAGCAGAACATAGTCCCTAGAGAGTTTTCTTTAGGGTCTATGGGTAGACAGTGCCTCGGGGGCATAAATTCAGACTCTCAAACTTTAACAATACTCTTTTAGTCTACCACTTGTTGGGGTTCATTTTACAGCTCGTGCTGTGAATAAAAATGTCCACTGGTTAGTTTTAAGGATGCTTTATTTTGGGCGATGTCAGAAAACATGCATGATGTGGTTTGCTAGACAGTTGCATCGCAGCTTCAGTATTGATAAATATCTTTAGCAAAGCGTTGAGGTTTTTTGACAATAAAACAACATGACTACAGAAAAAAAACAATACCGACTCAAGAGTTAAAGTTTTATCTCTAAACTGATTGATAAACTAGATACAATGATTTTCAAAGGAAAACAAAGGATTAACATCATGTCAATAATATCAACAAGCACTAATAACACGATGGGAACTAATTTCATTGGATTTACATATTTTTCAAATGTCTCAAAAATGTTAGGTGCCCTATAGCTGAATGTTTCGATATTATAAATTACTCATAAAAACAAGTATGTAACTTTAAAAGAAAAGGAGATGATCTTACATTTGCAGATCAAAGCGACATTACTTCACCACCAAATTATCCCAAATTAATTCCAATCGTGTTTAATGAGAGAACCAGGTATTTACAACTCCGCTTTAAGAGTAGGCTTTCGGAATGGGGACATCCACGAAATTTATTCGAACCAATATTATTTTGCTCTAAGTGAATTGCATTCGAAGCCCAAACCTGGCATGCGAATAGAACTTTCTTGACCGTCAAATCATAGATAAATATTTTATAATGATCTTAATTTTAGTAATGATCATAGCAGTAACATGTAGAGGAATAACAGCTCAATATGAGCAGGCTGTTAGGGTCAGTCTCCCTTTTTGACCATGAAGAAATCTGTAATCTATATGCAAAGTTAATATTTTCACAAGCTTATAAGGAATTCAAGGTGTTATCATTATCAATATTTTAAATAACAAGACCGTATACGAACCTCCTTTCTGAGGAAATTGTAATAGCTATGAGTGAATAGAAACAGTGACACATGCATCAGCCTTATCATGATTAGCTGTCTCGCCGTCGTTACGATATTGCTATCGGTGATAATTATTACGAGAATAAGTCACGGAGTATAAATCTTAGCCGCGGTGGTTCATGAACAAAATGCTGGCGCGAAATGCTACTTTTTGTAATATGGCCAGTCACCCGATTTCACAGAAATGCTTGAATTTAAAACTGTGTAATTTTCTCATAACAAAACCTCGAAAAGAAAACTTTGCCCGAAGCCCGATCGGAACGTAGGCAGTTAGACTGAAAGATCCTTCACTCGATGAGGCTCCCTACGCTCAAGAAGGGAGCTTAGAGAGCGCCCCGAGCGACGGATCTTTCAGTCTAGTAGGCAGTGGAACCGATAAACTGGCCGATGCAAAGGAAGTTTATGTCAGTTAGACTAATACTAGCAAATAAATGTACTGCTTACAACCTTGACCACGTCACGTACGAGAGAGGGATCCTAATTACATGTGCACAAGGTTTTCTGAATAACAAACTTCTATAAATCGAAAGCATTAGTTTTGTCTTGCCCGATGATTCGGTTGGTTATATATACAGTATAGTGGTGCTCTGTCATGGGAATTTTATGATGGAACCAGGGAAGATCGTATCGTATACCATATGGGATAGCGTAAATGTTCACCCCTATGGATAGGGCGGGCTAGAAGTGTCTTGGTCTCAACACAGGGTTCTTGTTGCTATTGTTTATTTTCTTTCAATACATGTCATGCATTTGTGATTTTTGGCGAAGTTATGTCACTGCGTTGCGTCTTTTATATGATGCGTTTGATTGCCTAATGCGCCGTAGCGTAGACCTAGCCTGTACATTATTTCACATAATCAGTCCATCATCGAACGGATTTAGGGATAAGGTTAGGATGAGGTACGCATAGCCCACTAAACCCCCAATGGAGGACTGAGGAGTAAAGAACCTTGCTCAGGGGCACAACACCGTCTTGAACTCACCGTCCTCCGACAGTGAGGCCATTACTCTGGACCTACCGGGTCTTGAACCTTGTCTCGAACCCACCATCCTCTGATAGTGAGCCCGTTACCGTATAACCACAGGTCCACGGTGCCTCCTAAAATACACATTCGGTAAAATAAACATTGTAGCAGCGAGAAACCTGTGCTGGTACACCTCTACCCCGCCCCCATCATCCTTTGGGACGGACATTAACTCTATTCCCTATGCGTGTAGGTACTTCACAAAGGATTATAGGCCAGCCATAGATTTTGAGAAAGGTATTCTAGCACCGTAGACCCTAAAAAGATTCTACAAACGGCTCTTGTCTTCGTTCAGATGGATGATTATTGCAACAGCAGGATACGAATCGTACAACTACAGAATGGGAAGGACACTGTAGCAGCTATCAAATCTCTGCGATCTCAAGTATAAAGACAAATTTACCAATGCATAACAGAGTGACAAGATTGAAACTTATCTTAAACCAGATATGAACTGAAAATGCTCACGTGTTTAATTATATGTTGCAGTTATGTGTAAATTTGAACCTTTGCCACATGTTTGCAACTTCATTTAAAGTGTTATGATCAACATAATGAATAATATTCACCACAGATTAATTTTAAATCCAAGTATATATCCCCAATCAGGAAAGTTCATTAAAATATGCAAATAAGGAATTGACTGAAATGTTCTCATTAAATATGCAAATTATGAATAGGCTGAAGTAAAAATGTAAAATGACTTTCAATAATGTCGTATCATAGTATCTTTAATGTACAAAGTAGTTCATCAACTTTGGTCTAGTCAAGACAGATAAATATCCGTAATTAGGAAAAATCATTACATTTGCAAATACGGAATCGGCTAAAGTGCTGTATCATAGTATCTTTAATGTACATAGCAAGTTTTGTCAAATTTTGTCCAGTCAATACAGATAAATATCCCTAATTAGGAAAGTTCATTATATATGCAAATTAGGAATTGGCTGAAGTAAAAAAGTTTCATGACTTTTAATAATGTTGTTTTATAGTATCTCCAATATATGTTGCAAGATTCATCAACTTAGGTAGAATCAATTCAGATATATATCCCTAATTAGTGAAGTTCATTAAATATGGAAATAAGGAATTGGCTGAAGTAAAACTGCTTAATGACTTTCAACAATGTTATATCACAGTATCTTCAATTTACATCGCAAGTTTCATCAATTTTGGTAAGGTCCATTCAGATTTATATATCTAATTAGGAAAGTTTATTAAATATGGAAATAAGGAATCGGCTGAAGTAAAACTGCTTAATGACTTTCAAAAATGTTATATCATAGGATCTTCAATGTACATAGCAAGTTTCATCAATTTTGGTAAGGTCCATTCAGATTTATATACCTAATTAGGAAAGTTCATTAAATATGGAAATAAGGAATTGGCTGAAGTAAAACTGCTTAATGACTTTCAAAAATGTTATATCATAGTATCTTCAATGTACATAGCAAGTTTCATTAATTTTGGTAAAGTCCATTCAGATTTATATATCTAATTAGGAAAGTTTATTAAATATGCAAATAAGTATTTGGGTGAAGTGAAAATGCTTAATGACTTTCAACAATGATATATCATAGTATCTTCAATGTACATAGCAAGTTTCATCAATTTTGGTCAAGTCAATTCAAAAAAATATCCCTAATTTCAAAAATTCATTAAATATGCAAATTAAGAGTTTGATGAAGTAAAAATGCTTAATGACTTTCAATAATGTTAAATCATAGTATCTTCAATATACATACCGAGTTTTGTCAATTTTGATCAAGTCAAATCAGATATATATCCCTAATTAGGAAAGTTCATTAAACATGCAAATTATCCATTATCTTTTATGTCACCCCTTAATATCTTTCACAGCTGATATATCTTGGTAAGATCAACATTTGTAGCAAATCTCATCAAATTGTGAGCTGTCGTTGTCAATATATATCCGGGTTTTTTTGTAAAATCATTAATTATGCAAATGAGCTAAAAATAAGCAAGCCACACCTACCAAAAACTAATCAGTTCTTGCCATTTGCAAACTGAATCTATGTACCAGATTTGATTCTGATCTGATGAGCCGTTTTTGAGATATTTAGCCCACAGACAGACAGACAGACAGATAGACAGACAGACAGACAGACAGACGGACAGACAGACAAACAGACAGACAGACAGACAGACAGACATCACTGTGACATATGCTCACGTGTGTCAACACATGAGCAAAAAACACATTGCTTCGTAATACTCTTTGAATCTTGATGCGAAATTAACTTTAATTTGTCTAAATAATTCTCAGCCTTGTCGGTTATCTGTGAAAACTGTCAGGTTAATTAAAACACGATTGGAACTATTTTGGGATAATTGGATTTTCCTTTTATTCAAATTTCTCAAAAGTGTTAGGTGCCGTATAGCTGCATGTTGTAATATTGCAAAATTACTCATAAAAACAAGTGTGTAATGTAAAAAGAAAAGCGGATGAGATTACATTCGTAGATTAAATCGACATTACTTCATCATCCAATTATCCAAAATTAGTTTCAATCGTGTTTTAACAAGAACTCGCTTGCACATGTCATGTTTTAGGCTTCCAACTGGCGCTATTGTTGCACTCACATAATGTATACATTTTGACTCAACTGTGACCCGGTCGTCAGACACAACGCGTTATATGAAATACTACTAAACGCAGTTTTATACCTCCCTTCTGTTGGAAGTAATAACACTTGGCATTCTTACAAGAAGTGCGCCTTACAGTGATATATATTAATTACGGGGTGATGCTAAACCTCCACAATGAAGAACCATGTCAGGAAAGCATGCGAACAATGCAGCACACCCCGGCACCGAAGTTTCGTCGACAAATCATAGACAATCGAGAAAGTTCGAGAAACTTTCTTGACTGTCTATGGACAAATAAAATACACTCGAATAGGGACTATTTTATCTCTGACCATCGAAGAAGAACGATTCAATGAATTGAGAGATTTAAACGGCAAGATTTGTCAATTTGAAATGTTCGTGTGTGCTCAAAAATAAACTGCGCAAATGTGAGTCCAAAGTCTACACAAGTGAAGCTCTATTGCCATGTGTATTATGACAGTGATTCGATTCGGGCGTGTTGAAAAATCCGGCTGGGCTATAGCTTGTACATTATTTCAAATAACGCGAAACACCTAATTATCAAGTCACAGATAAATATATATTGTTCAAAGTTGCGTGTCAGTGTTTAGTGTAGCTGTTTGGTCGTCGAAAACGTAATACATGCAAGTTGTAAATGAAAGTCGGGTAGTCTGTTAGTGTGCTCTGTGAGGTAATTGCGTATTCTGCTTTAAGTCTGAATGAATAAGAAATTGCATTTCTACAACGATATCATCATAGTCTTTCTCCCTCTTAAAGGCAAAATGGAGCCTGAGGATTCATTCCAGTGTGAAGAAACAGATGTACGAGTGAATAGTATAGGCATGTGCACTGTAGCTGCAACACAAAATATTCATAAGGGCGACATTTTTTCTATTTTTGTGTTTCTCATCTCCCGACCGACCGTAAATTTCAGTTCCGACATGAAAAAAACCCAAAAAACTTTTATTTGCGCCGCCTCTGAGGCGATCATCCTAGCAACAGCACCACCATCATCAAATTGTGAGATTGCAGTGACTCAGACTGAAAGGACAGAGAGCACAGAACACTGAAGTGAAAAACAAGATTTTCAGTGACTGAATGGACAGAAAATTGAACTGAAACAAATACAGACATTTTTTGGTACTTGCTTTTTTTATTTCGACCGCCCGCCCTGCCCGAGTTTTCTTCTGGAGATGAGAAACAAAACAAATAAAAGGGTCACCTTAAGTAAGTTACTAACTTCAGCTAGACCCCTCAGAACATTTGTGCATGTTGACAAAAGTCGATGAAATTATGAAACGATATCAGAAGTACAACGTACGATTAGGATTTACTCGGTCCAAGCTACAGTGGCTTGTGAATAATAACGAAGTGTTAACCTTACCTTCTTTGATATTCCGTGAAATTTGTCCTTTTCTAAATGTATGGTAACTTGTATTACTAGAAATGATAGTGCATGTAAGAGCGCGCATACAAAGAACAAAATATGGGAAGGAAACTTAAGACGGATTTCAAGTCGATAAAGTGGTCCAATCAGCAGTGAGGTCACAGTACATCCATAAACACATATGCCATTGTTGAGCATGCAATCATCAATCGATAAATCGTGACTAAGTAATTTATCGTGACGAGTTTTAATTCATAAAAATCAATACTAATTTCCTTTATGTATCTTTTATGGTGGTAACTCTATTTATGACATTTTATTAAACTTATTATGACAATAGCAAAATCTCTTCAAAACGCAATAAGGGCCGAAACCTGGTCATTCTTACAACCATCGAATTCTAGACAATTTGCCTTTGATCAAAATTCTATTCTTAGAGAGACATTTTTGAATGTCGTTTATCTCCTGTTAATAGAATATGTAATATGTCACTCAACGCTGGGGATTTCCTGTGGACACCGTGTTGCATTGCACAATGGAAGGGGGAGAGGGGTATTCTCAGGCGTTGAATGATTATAACAAAAGCCGTAAGCAAAACAAAATGTGCTGGTCTTCGCAAGGATTGACAATCTTTACAAAAGCAGAAAAAATTCACAAAATTTGCAATACAAAGTTTGCACCAGGAAAGGGGGGGGGGGCGCTTTAAAGCTGTCGTTTACATCAGAGGATTTCTTCAAATAATGCGACTTTGATAGCTTTAAACAAATTGAGCCGATGTATCGGCGCATTGTATGTTTATTACTTCGAAACTTATCGGTAGTTATGAGGAGAAGAAAATTGAACTGATGGACAAGCTATAAATACAACATTATATGGAACTTGACTAATATAAACCGAAGTTCTTGACTTCCTCTAACGAAGGAAAATGTAAATGAAGTTGCAGGGAAGGTTTTAAGAATCCTTCTCAAGAATCCCCGGTTTGTTCTCGGCGTCCGTGGGTGAAGTACTTGTTAACACCGTGTCAAATATCCTTTGTTCTTTGTTAACTATTTTATTGAGAGAATGACTTTCCTTTCAGATAAAAAGATAAATGTCATGATAAAGTAGCCCAGGGCCTTTATCAACACATCTCCGAGATGTACTCAAAAGGGTGCAAAAATCAATTGTCCAACCCTAATCACAGAAAAAAAATCAACATTGTCCCGGCAAGTCCATTCAAAATTGTCTAAATTTAGCGATTGGCTGACTGCAATCATTGTTCATATAAAATAAAAAAGTGTCACTTGGCTTGTAAATTTCTTTAAATAATTGGAAGTTCCCGACAATTTATTACTGATTAACATTTTATCTCGGGTTAAGTCTCAGTGCGTGACTACGGCTGGTACGAAAAGTAAATTGGGCGGCCATCCGGGTTTTTCATCTACAAAGGAATCTTGTCATGGAAATGCACCGTTCGTTGTTTGCTACTGGTCAAACTGATCAGAGAATAGAATTTCGATATTGTGCGATCATGAACTGTTTTCCAAGAGAATCAGAGAATGTATAGATAAGGCCATTGAAGTTAAGAAGCACAGCAACGCAGCCATATTTTAAAGTATTTAGAGGCCGTCAACAAACTCTGAGTCGCGCAGGGGTCAACCGGCGGGAGGGCATTCTTATATATCTTGGGTAAACATTTTACGCTCTGAAAAAACTGAAAAATGAGTCGGCGGACAGAGAGTACTCTGCTGTTTGTATTTGTGTAATTTGCAAAATTTGGAGCGGCCAAATCGAGAGGCGGCTGCGGGGAAAGGAAATTGAGAGTTTGGTATAGTGATGACATTAATGTTACTGTGGAATTTCCGATGAAGAGGAGGGAAAGTTGAAAACTTACGGGTAGGCGGTGCCATTTCCTTATCGTAGGGGAGGAAAGGTGTGTAGTTTCCATTCCCCTCCCTACATTGTTCAAAATATCCATTTACATGTAAATCTAGAAATCGGCTAGTTGACAGCGCCCACTAAATCGACAACGATGATAGATATTAGGAAAACCATATTATGAGTACATAATAATTAACATGTTCCTTGCTTGGCCACGGAGGCTCCTGAAGTGTAAAAATAGGAGCCTCGTAAATGTGCGCCTGATTAGTCAGCCGATTTATGCTCATATTTACACTATATCACAAAGCCACGAGAAGAATGCGCATGGCGTATGCCTATTTTGATTTTATTTAGAATTAGCCTATCATTACTCGTGTTATTCGCATAATATTGAAATAATAATGCACCCCTTCCCGGCCCATAATGGACGAAAGAACTTAACAGGACACACAGACAATGTACGAGGCGAGGGCGTATACATTATGGAGTGCAAAGTTTATAATTTAGTTAGGTCATTATGGGCCAAGAAGGGGTATATTATTTCTAGCATTTTACAGTTTTGGCAATGCCATTGAATTTGTAGATGAAGAAAACATTTGGAATGGGCTACAATATTGGATGATCGGATGCATAATTTAATATAAATGCAGGTCAAAGATAGGTCAAATAGACAATAGGTACACGAGTAGGCGCATAGATAGCTGATGGTATGACATGTCAAAAAACATGGACACAAAAAGTGTTATTGTTCATAAAAAGTAACCGTTGGTTAAGCCTGCTTGATGCAGTCAGAAATTCTGCCTAACATAAAAACAAAACTGACCCTGCCAAGGGTTGTAAATGAAAGTTTAAAATTAATCTGTGTTCAAGATTACGACACAAGAAAAGAGCCGTCATTATTTAAGGCCTGGGGGTCGGAGGAATTTCATCGGACACTCCGTAATTTCGAGTAACCCACCTGCCAAACATGATGAATTTGAGTAACCCCCCAACGCAGAAAATTTGACCGACTGCTCCCCCCCCCCTCTTAGAAAAGTTAAATATAGGTAAAATATTTGTAAATTTACAAAAATAAACCAGAAGCAATTACTGTAAAGACCTTTCAAATACCTGCATACCTTGCTAGATTATCATCGGTTATCTCATGACGTTTGAAAAAGTTGAAACCAACAAAATGAAATTCAAAGTGACATCAAAATGCAGAATATAAAAGCTCATGCTGTAACCAGTATCCAACTATATATGCATTTCTAGACGATATTAGAGGACATCAGAGTCAGTGTTAGCCTTTTTAATCCATTAATTATTTGTTTGCAACCTCGCCAGCAGTGCAATTTCTCCAGCAGCCAGCTTCTAATGAAAAGCCTTAATACGGTATGGTTAAATGTCAAAATGTTTTTTTTACTTAAGCCAAAAGGATGAATTCACAAGAGAGAGGAATGCAATGTGTGGCGCGTTTGGTTGAATAAGACGAAAGATTTTGTTTCGACACTACTATTTTGACAGATATTTCTATTGAGAGAGAGAGATTCCCAAACGCTGAATACATTGTGTGACGCGTTAGATCTCGAACTAGGTATTTCATTAGACGGATTTTGACTTATCTGAGCATCAGAAAGGCTAAAAGATGACGACCAATCTTTATCACTGACATCACTTGAATCATTGTCATAAATACCGCGGAGTGTGCATCTCTGTTATTAGAATATCAAAACCCTACACACTCCAACAGTGGTCACAATTTTCTGATTACTCGAATGACATTATCGCACAGATGAAATCAAGGGGATCGGCATCGTGACTGCTTTTTACTAGGTAAGGTCATAGCATGATCTTGGTCACTGTGATTGAAGCCATAAAAGTGACCATGCAAAAAAGTCCAAAGCGGCGATTCACGGTTGTGAATATACAGTGTGAGCCTGGAGATTATGATAATATTCAGCCATGCAGTTAGTTATTCATGAGAGTTGATCATCGATTCATTCGATTATTACAGTTTTGCAACAAAGCTCTGTTGCCATAAGAAACAAATGAGGAAACCAAGATTGTAACAATGCCTGTTTTACTGGTTTTAGAACTTGATATCACTTATAATCACACTTCTACTTAGTACAGAGAACGGCTGCTCATTTAACTAGACATGTACATGTAAGGATGGACAACTTATACTCATTATCCAATACAATATGATAGGGCATCGGAGTACTTATTTATTATGAATGTTTCAAAATTTGAAAGTGGGAATATTTGGCATAATATATATTTGTCATTTTTTGTTTTAATCGTGTTTCTGACCGCCGATTCTTATACAATCTATTGTTGGAAATTTCAAGTGAACTCGCAAAGCACCCTTTGATTCAGACCCAAGGAAAGAGACTGTGAATGTCTTGGCATGGAAGGTCATGCCACCCCTTATCCATTTTATGTGGATGACGGATAGATGACGCCATAAGGCCGCGATAAAAAATTGGCCTTTGACAAACAATTCATTAGCAACAGTTACTCAAACTGTCACAGCTTTCTATGCTAAACAAAACACGCCACTTTCTTCCTCAAAGAAAACGCGCCAACAATGAAAATCAAAGCTCGTTGGCTATTTCTTATGGTTATAGTAGACAGGTGAATGTCGGGATAATGTTACATGCTTTGCAGAAACTTTGCCCATTCATCTTTCCTATTACTTTCTATGGTATCACGACATGACGTCATCATCGTAGCCCTGACCTTGCAATGCTATAAATATATTAGCGTGATACTAGTATGTAAACTTACGTCCAGCTACTGTTAGAGACCACCTGAAACTCAGCCCGCTTCACCCATATGTACAAAGTTCAGAACAAAGTTTATCGAGTATTTCTCTAAGCTTACATGACCAAAAACAGGAGATTCGTAAATAGGGGAAAGGTTTCAGTCGTATCCTAGGGTACAGTAGTAAGTCTCCTGGGGTGGGGAAGGTTGTAGGGATAGGTTTTTTGTGTATTGGTTTACTTTATTTGATTTTATTTATTTTGACTGTGATATAACATTTCAACTCCGAACAGTCTGATTGCTTTCTTTATTAGGGTGACCCTTTTAATTTTTTTTTTGTTTCTCATCTCCAGAGTTCAAGGTTCTGTCCATTCAGTCTCTACAATTTTAAGTACAAAAAACGTGTATTTTTTCAGTTCAATGTTCTGTCCATTCACTGCAATTTCTTGTCTTTCAGTTCAGTGTTCTGTACTTTCTGTCCTTTCCGTCTGAGTCGCCGCAATCTCACAATTTGGTGATGGTGGTGCTGTTGCTAGAATGATCGCCTCAGCGAGGCGGCGCAAACGATTTTTTTTTATTTTCATGTCGGAGCTGAAATTTACGGTCGTTCGGGAGATGAGAAACACAAAAATAAAAAATGTCGCCCTTACTACATATAATTTTATTAATTTTGACTGTGGTATTTCAAATAAAGATTTCAGCTCCAACAGTCTAAGCTTACATAAGCAGTCCAGTCTGACTGCTTTCTTTATTACTACAAGTCCATATCTCCTCTCAAACATGTGTTTACACAGTCCCCGGGCTTAAAATCTACATAGCCGGAATAGCCATAGGAGTACTCGTCACATTCGGAACGAATATGATGTCACGCTGGATGCAATAATAGCGGCCGTGGCAGCTTTTGTCATAGTAATCAGTGAAGTTGTTTCAATGCGAGGCGTCTGTTGCTGACTTGTATCTGTTAGACTCTCTGACCTTTCTGGTGGCGTATTTTGACCGGTAGTGAACGGACCTCGGAAATGTGATGAAGAAGAATATTTAACGGGGGTGAACTGAGTTGCTAGGGGTGATGTCGTTAGAGGGCGGTGTGGCAACCGGAGTAGAATATTCACACGTCAACTCGCCGAGTGGTACGTCCATGACGAGTGTCCCAGCACGCTTTGATGGCGTGGTGTAGGAAATTCGATCTTTGTTGTCATCCAACCATTACCTGAGTCGGATCATATAACAATCACATGACCAGGGATTCCCCCCCCCCCCAGACATAGAGTCTCCAGGGAAACGAGTCCGTTCTCAACAGTACCCGGTAAGTTTGTGAGAAAGCTGTCGTATATCCGGAGCACTTTTAAGTTTACTAAATCCTCGAATATGCTCTCTGCAAATTTTCCGTACATGTACAGTACACTCATTCGCATTGCACAGAGAGAGAGAGAGAGAGAGAGAGAGAGAGAGAGAGAGAGAGAGAGAGAGATGGAAAACTAGTTTCATAACTTAGAGACAGCGTGATATGGATACCGAGAGAAATCTAAGTGAGTGTATGTGTACTGTAATTCTTAGAATTTAATTACATTTTAGAATGACTTTAGGGACTGGTCAGTTTCTTCAGCCTGGGGGGGGCGGTGGATTCATGGGGGGTTCACCCTGTTTTTGACTTTGGTGATAGGGGGGTCACCATGTTTTTGAAATGCCCAATGGGGGGGGGCAGTGTGTTTTTGAATTTTGACACAGGCTCATCATTGCCTAAAATGCTAGTGTCAGCCACAAATTTCATCATTCAGTTGTATTTTTTCGGCGCGCCCTTCGGGCGCGTAACTTGAATAATCAGTCATATTTTTCAGCACGCCCAACTTTAACATATCAAGCATACATACATCAGAGATATCTGTATAATGTTCAATATTTTACAGCGTGCTCTTCAAGCTCATTACTTTAATATATCAGACATTTTTTAGCATGCCCTTCAGGTGCATGACTTTAATATACAAGGCATATACATGTATATCAGAGATATCAGGATGTTTCACATTTTTCGGAGCGCCCTTCGGGCACCATACAATTTCATTAAAAAATAGAATACTATTTAAAATATAAATATATGTAAAATGTAAAATATATATTTAGAATAGGGGGGTCAGCCACTTTTTGACGTCGGCAAAAAATAATCCAC
>LD392552.1:43895-57161 GCA_001465055.1 Ptychodera flava
ATATATATATATATATATATATATATATATATGTGTGTGTGTGTGTGTGTGTGTGTGAGTGTATATATCGAGATAAACTGATATAATATATATATATATATATATATATATATATATATATATATATATATATATATATATTACAAAGTTTGCAGATGTCCTCGTAGGAAATTTCAGTACTCGATACTAAAAGCAGAGCGTTATAGTACATACATTTATACATACCATACGTATATGTACATTCATTCATTCATTCATTCATTCATTCATTTCATTCATTCATTTCATTTCATTCATTCATTCATTCATTCATTCTTTCATCCATCCATTCATTCATTGACAGAAAGTTTGTTTTCCCAGGATTGCTTGCCGAGTTTGAAGACTTCATGGAAGGCAACACTTTAACAGTCAAAGCACACAATGCTATTCGCCTGGCAAGAATCTGTAAAGCAGCCGTACTCTTGTTGCGTAATCCCATCGACATTGCCATTGCAGAGAGAAACCGACGGAATCAATCGGACCACATCGGCCTGGCGACTTGGAATGAAGACTTACGAGCGGATGAAGGTAAACTTGTCAAATCACACTTTTCGTTTTGGTACGGTGCAAAATTTAATTTTCTTGCTCATACTTCAAATGACGAAAGTTGAGAAGACATGCATTAATTAATCTTTTCATAAACACGTAAATACACATACGCACTAAGTCACAGAAACACGTATGTCCAGCTGCTAATGTAAAAGATTTGTGTTTCATGCAAATGTGCTCCTTTTAGAGCCGAGTCCTTCCTGTGATTCGATCTTCGACTACCTATTTCAATTAGGCCAAATGAAAATTATGTATGACCAACTCAGCCAACCCTAGAAAATCCTTTATCCTGCGCATTTTCCGAAAAAAATACTAATTATCTAAATTATCTAAATTTTACCGTATTTAAGGTAGTATGCACCTCGAAAGTGAAAGACTTAATCTTTTGCTCTAACTTTCCTCAAGGAATCTTTCAATCATTCTCTTTCAAACTCAAGAATAAAAATAGGGGTCACCGTGCAAATTTTGGTACTAGAGAAACAAATTACCCAATATTTACCGATATTAGAAATTCAAAATGGCCGCCATCCCTGTGTTAACTCTATAGAGAAAAATTAAAATTTTCGAATTTCGAAAAACTAAGCCATGGATAAGTTTTCTTTCACCAAGAGCTTTAAAATGAACCCCCACATGTTGTATATCAGAAGAAAATTGCAAAAGTTTGAGAGTCTAAATGTCTGTCACCGAGGTGCGTTCTACCTTAGCCTAATTGGTCGTAACCAACACAAGTCAAAGAGAAAGACTTCCATCGACCTAGCTTCCCCAATATTCAGACGCCTTGCATTTTCAAAAAACTTGCATTTCAAGTTTATCAATCATGATTTGTACCCGTCATAAGTCACACTTACCTATAACATCTTTTCAAACACGATGATCAGAAATGTTAAATTGCACAATTTATATTATAATTTTCTTGCACAAGTAGGCCTATGGCTCAAGTAATACTGTGTATTCTTGTGTGCACTTCTCGCACACACAGTCAACCATCGTCTTATATTCTTTGTTGCACGTTTTTCAGCCTGGCGAGAATTCGTTCAAGCCCAATTCGACCAATATGGATATCTTGTTAACGGGTTTTTGAATTTGCAAGTTCCAACTCTGGTCGTTCACTATGAAAACATAAGGGACAATACCGTAGGAGAGGTGAAGCGAATAGTCAAATTTCTGAACATGACCATGAACAAGGAGCGAAAATTGTGCGTGGAGAACAACAGTGAGGGTAATTTCCACCGACACAACAATGACACCAAGACTCCATACAAGATGTTTACAAACAAGATGAAATGCCATGCTCTAGCCTTAATGACAAAGGTGTCACGGCTCCTGACTGATCATGGACACGAACCGTTGCCATGCATACAAGATAATTTAATATCAGATTGTAATTCGATAGCTAAAATACTTTCACCAGTTAAACCTTGTGAATAAATACAATAATGCTTTAGTACCTTATTCCAATGAAAAATTAGGTATCTTCACGTTTTCGCAATACCTCCACAAGTACTAGTATTTCTAGTTACCCAATTTAACGATATGACCTGGTGGAAATAATATACAACTTTCACAATCTGTATTTTCTCAGTTTGCTCATTTTCTCCCATTCAATCCTTGTGAGAATGGTTTAACGTTTCTAATTCACACCTTATCTAATACTTAGAAGAAATGCCAATCCTGTTTAACCCACATATCCATTCTTGTTATTCCAACAAACACCATTCTATCAGGGAAAACCAGCGATCCCCATATTTTACGCAATCGACGTGAAAATGATGGCTAAGACTGTGTGTATTTATTTTTCACCGGCAAAGGAATCATAAACATGAAATGTGAAAATTTGATGTCATCATAAAACGAGACCTGTTTCAGCAATGTGTGATAAAATATATGATAAAATTTATAATTCCATTTTACCTAGTATATTACCAGCAAATGAAAGAGTTGAGAAAGCTAAACTTTTGATAGGTCAAATGACTATTTTACAGTAGGTATACATGTATTTCCCTACTGACATTCACATCAACAGCCTGACCAATGCTGTTACACTTAAATATATTATATTTTTGTAATTTTAGTATTTACGACTCAAAATTTAAGAATGCTCTGTATATATATGTTAGTGTGGTTCTCCACTTGCATATTGGCCGGAGGTCTTTAAACGCAATAAACGCATTATTATATTACTTATATATGATATCAACATAATTGTTCTCATTCAACTTCTACGAATAATTGATTGAATAAGTATCACACTATCTCCTATATCTTCTTCTCGTACGACCTTCTCAACCTTCACACGCCTTGGCCACGTGAAGGGCGATTCGAGATAAAATCTACTACAAGGGAGGCCGTTACACTCTCCCACCTTTTCAATAACCAGCGACCTCGCTGGTCAAAGTGAGTGACGGAGCATAGTGACAATTGCAATCTATAGCTACTGAAAATAAAAATATTCACAACAAGGCAGTATTGCTGAAGGCAATGAGTACTTGGGCATTTCCTCCTGTCAATTAGGCATTTGATTGACTGGTTATTGAACGAAGCAATGGCATGGCAACGGCAAAATATGTCTAGCAACTTTTGTGGAGTTTGAGGCAGGGGTTCTTTATTTATAGTGGAAATTGCTTAAACTCCTTAAATATTCAAATTACAGCAAATTTATTTTGTTCTCGATGGTATATGTCTAATAAATATTAGTATGTGCACAAATAACATGGTGTTTGTTTAACTATATTATGGTGGAGATTTCAGAATCCGATCGTGACCACCCCCTCACAAAGTCTAATGGTGCGTCCCTAAGTGAATTGTTCTGGCATTGGGAAGCAAACTCAACATTACAGGATTTTATTAGAGCCAGTTAAAAGGCCTGAGAGGTAACTGCAAAATTTAACCAACCTCAAGTTACCATTGAATTTTCGCAGATATTTATTGCTATCTATAAATTTTGCTTATGGCAGAATAGGCGAAACAAAGAAAAGATTTTTGTTAATTCTGCCATTTTCCGAAGCTTGCCATACTATTTGAAAAAGGGTACAAATGGAGTGGATTCCTGTCCCATCCTGAAGTAGGTTACACCATGTTGTATTTGTAAGATGGAAAGATTGCATATGCACAATTTTTGGTGTTTATCATAATTGTATGGCAGTACTGTGGCCATATTTGGGAAGAGAACCGGTTGCCTTACAGAAATCTATCCATGTAGTTCAACTCAATGGATAATTATACTTGGATAAACATCACAGAGTCAGAACATTTCTATTAATATAATAATAAAATCAAAAAATATTCTCAAAAGTTGTGCAAAATTTGCATCAACTTAATGAGTGTTTGATATAACCTACTAATCTATGAACTGCTCGACAAACTTTTGAACTGTTAATCAAGTGTCAAACATAGCACCAGAAATCGAAGCACAATCTGGAAACCTTTTTGAAAATAACACAACTTGCGAGTTTTTTCCTGGGGTAACATTAAAAACGCAACTGAATTAACTATATTATCAAACAACATGTCCACTCATTACACGTAACTCTCTTGACAATTGGGTTTGGAAAAATACAAGATTTATCCACTAAACGAGTGGTAACCTACACATGTATGAAACTATTGAACACGTTTATCAAACATTCATTATCTATACAAGTTGAATAGTTGTTTGAATGGAAATTGTCAGTGAAACATAGTTAATTTGCCATTCCACTATAAGAACAATGAGAGGCAGTGAAAAACACAACATAATTGGCTTTTAAGGTTATTTTTATGACAATTAGCAAAATGTCACCACAACAGATTACACTGCATTTTTACAATTCGTAGACTTGCTTTGTTAAACACTGCAGGATTATCGATTAATATACTGTCAGTAAATGGCCGAGTTAGAAATAATTTGGTGTATCCAGACGCAGATTCTGAAGTGATTGCATGCATGCATGCAAGCTGTTGTAAAACGAGTCACTGACAATGACATAGTCCCCACTTGTAATAGGAGTATTAGTCTTGATGGGGCAGGGAAATGTGGTCTTTAAGAAGTATCACTGAAGTTTACATGTTGAGATCTATGGGCACCTAGGTCTATGTTGTTGTTCCCTATTTGAAACATCAGGCATGTCTAAGTTCTGGTTCTAAATTGGGAAAAAAGATCAGACCTCTAGCTGTATTGGCCAGCCAAGAAATACATATGTGCATAATAAATAAGGTACAAGATGTGACATCTAAGGGTCTAATATCTTATCAAAATTGGAGGGTATACAACTTGTGGTTACTGAGTTATGCATATATATGTATAATCAAGGTCAAAGGTTATCAACACTGGACAAAATGCTTGATATGCGCTCAGTATATTTAGGCCAAAGTAAGTAAATTCTTTGTTTTGCGTCCACTCAAAATCCCAAAAGGTACGCGGGTAAGCGGCTAAAAAACACACACAGAAAATTTAACACAAAATCTGTTTGCCTTTATTGGACAATTTTTCTCAAACCACATGAATACTCCTGTCACAGTGTGACACACTGTATGATCACTGTATGCATTTTCATAACAAATGGATCAAAATAAAGTCATTTTTTGACGTTTGTTTTTCTGTTATTAGTTTTAGATTTCTTTCTTGTGCATTCAAAGTGTCCACATGTCAATACCATTGCACAGCAACTTGACAGCCTTTACATTTGAGGAATGGGTACACTATAACAGTATACAGTAGCAGTCTTTTGTCCTCAGAAGTTCTTGTAAGTTTTTTTTTCAAATTTCTTGTAATGCCTATGTTTTGATGGAATGTCATAGTTTTGCTGAAAGGTGTCTGTTTTGAAAGATAACACCAAACAGGAATGGTATCTTGTAGCCTCTGCATTCAATTTTAGAAAGATGGGGCATCAAAGAGGGGAAGAAATTGATGGTATAATTGACAAAAGTATTCCCTGTAGCTTCCTTGGGACCATCCGTAAAACCAGCACCTTTCCTTTCCATCAAAGAAAAGAAAGCATTTCGCAATTGTCAGTCTCCACATACAGACTTATGTACACTCGTCTATGGGGCGAATAGTCCCAGAGCTGAATAGCTCACGAGTGACTGTGGTAAAGGCCTTTCGTTTACAGGACTGATCACTGGTTTAGTTTTTGTTTCAAGTTAAAATGGACGAATTAACCAAATTTTTGGCAAACCTAAAAGACCAATTAACTAGGATAGCTATAGGCCTCAACACTTTCCGATTTTTCCGTCTGCCATACTCTCTGAGTCGTGGTACCCAAGTCCAATCGGCCGACTGAATCTCTCTCTGTTCAAGTCCCTATTGCTCGCAATGACCATGCCTTCAAGTTGCCGTGCAAAGGTTCCCTATTTTTTAAATTCGATTATTTCCCTGCTTTCATCCATTTTTTATCGTGACGACAAAGTCACAACAGGCAAAGCCACAACAGACAGCCAGAACGTGAGGCCCCGGCTTGAGGCTTAGAGTATCGACAGGTGTTAATGTGTAGAGAGTACTGTTTTACGTCACCGCATGGTCCATTAGTGAAATGTGACTGCCGTAAAGCAGTGTTTCGTCGGAAATTTTGAAAGGAAAGTTTGTGTTTTTTTTCCGAAAAATCTCCAAAAACCTAGGGGCGCGCGGACGCAAAACAAAGAATTTACTTACTTTGGCCTTACGTATATTGACGTATCAGGAACACAATACTAATTGCATTTGCAGCGTATATTTTTGTGTATGGAACATTCCAATACGTTGATATGTGTAGTGTATTTCTATGAAGATCATGAGTATACGTAATGCAGATCTTTGCACACTAAGTGTACACTGTAGTTTTGCATTTTATTAGCAAACGTACTGTATACTTAATGTATTTGACACATGTACAGAATCAGTATATGTGTATATATTGATGTATATCAAGCATTTTGCCCAGTGCAAGGTCACTTGACATTTTGAAAAAAACATTGTCTTGCTAATTAATTACTATATGCCAAAAATCAGACCTGTAGCTCTATTCGCTTGCTCAGAATTAGATATGTGCATAATTAATGAGGTAAAACGTGTGTTGTCATAAGGTCTCCCATCCTACTAAGTATAAAGAACATAGCACTTGTGGTTACTTATTTATTGGCATAAACGTATATTTAAGGTAAAAGGTCATCGAGGTCACATGACATTTTGTCAAAAAATTTCTACCCTATAGTTATCCCTATATACCAAAAATCAGACATCTAGCTCTATTGGCTTGCTCAGAATTACATATGCACATAATTAATGAAGAACAATATGTGGCGTCATAAGGTGTCCCATCATACCAAATTTGAAGGGTGTAGCACTTGTGGTTACTGAGGTGTGGACAAATATGTATATTTGAGGTCAAAGGTCATTGAGGTCACGTGATGTTTTGTCAAAATAATTGTATTGCTAACTTATTCGTATATACCAAAAATCAGACCTCTAGCGCTATTGGCTCACTCAAAATTAGATATGTGCATAATTAATGAGGTACAATATGTAGCGTCATAAGGTGTCCTATCATACCAAATATGAATGGTTTAGCACTTGTGGTTACTGAGTTATGGACAATAATGTATATTTGAGGTCAAAGGTCACCAGGGTCACATGATATTTTGTCAGAATGTCTGAGATATCTGCGTGAACCGATGGACTTATGGACTCACGGATGGATATGACCCAATCTATAAGCCCCCTGGACTTTATCCGTGGGGACAAAAAACTGTGTCACTGCATCCTATAGATAATATGAATACGATGAGAAACTAAATTTTTATTTTTCTCGGCCTTATACATGGGAGTCTATGGAGAACTGCCTTATACATGGGAGTCTATGGAGGTGTAAACTAAAAAGTCCTCTAACACGGCCAAATTTGATCGCATTGTGAAACAAATCGACGTGCATCTGTATGGGGTTGGGGAATAATATTCTTGTGCAAAGTTTGAAAGAAATTGACCAGGGCATGTCTGAGATATCTGCGTGAACGGACGGACGGACATGACCAAACCTATAACTCCCCCAGGACTTCGTTCGTGGGCACTAAAAACAATGCAACAGTTATTACAGCTACACCGGCGGTAGGTTCATATCCAGAGCCCCGTACGGTCTGTCGCCGTCGCTTGAAAACATTCTCATAAACCCGGCCATATGAGCAACTATGTATGGGCAGCTGGATGCTTGACTTCCCGGAGAAGGCGAGCTGTCTCGTTCAAGCTTAGCCCTGCATACGATGCTGTGTGTTCCGCTACAGCTAATCGCCCCGCTCACCACAGCCCTGCAAAGACCCGTACGTAGGGTCGGTGACTTCAAATCCATTTGGGGACTTGACGTAAAAAGCCAAATTACTGCCGAAATTCAGCGTTCTTGGGCCCAAGTCGTATCCCTGCCTACCTCAGCTACTCGATCGGTAGGCAGGGATACGACTTGGGCCCAAGAACGCTGAATTTCGGCAGTAATTTGGCTTTTTACGTCAAGTCCCAAAATGGATTTGAAGTCACCGACCCTACGGTACGGGTCTTTGTAGGGCCGTGGTGAGCGGGGCGATTAGCTGTAGCGGAACACACAGCATCGGACGCAGGGCTAGTTCAAGCTCAGGATTATTTGTCGATCAAATTTCATTAAATTTACCTTACCTAGATGAAATCTTGTCTATATATGCTGAAATTTCGCCGAAGTTTGACAAAATTACATCGATTTTTTAGGTTTATATCCGACATTTTTGAGTTTTGAGTGCAGACAGAAATAAGTTTTGAGGCAACATGGCTGCGATCCCATGTTGACCCCAAGTGAAAATGTGTTCGCGATCAAATCTTCCTATATTTTTTTCAGAATTTTCGACAAAATCATTGCTTCTTACATCTTTTGTAAAATATAAAATATTAAAATAAAAATGCGATGTGCCATGTCTCCATATTTCTAAAATGTCGTTGACCGTTCGACGGAATACTCATTTCGCAAACTTGTGACGCAGTTGAAATTCAATACTGACCGCCAAATTATCTTTATGGGACCAGATCATTCTAGATATCCTCCAAATTATCCAATCATTCGCATTGGACTTCAGCTCGCTTAGAGTATCATAACACTCTTTGGCCTTCTTTTAGATCGACCCTAATCTCTCCCATTTAGGAAATAAATACACAAGCTACCTTGACAAAACTTCGTGCACCATCGAGTACCAAACGCACTGCAAATCTGTCTTGACGTCATCATCTCCTTACACGGTAATCGGCATACCGTATTTTTTAGCAAAGGAGACACAGAATACGTCGGAGTATTCAGTTTCAAAACGTATTACATTGTCTGATGTTGTCAAAAAAGGTAATGTTACTGCAGTGGTATAAATTACAAAACACAAAAGATCAAATCAGTTTATTTTGGACTGGCTTTACCCAACATTTCATATTGTTTCTTATGCCAGATTTGACCACGTGCTTACTGGCGACCCCTTTACATGCAAATTTTGTGTCAAATGGTGTGTTCTCCTGGAAAAACAAACGTACGATTTCTAAATGAAGGAGGCGAAATTTGCCCTCAAGACTCAAAACAACCCCTTTATGGGGTGTACCTAGCTATTTTGAACGAGCTTCTCGAATCTGCAGCTCTAATTCGAAATTATGGTCTGGTTTTCTCAGCTCAAGGATAAGTGTTCTCCATCGCTGTGGGCATTACTATTCTCAACTGGGGGTACAGTTTCCAGTCGTAATGTTTTTCATTGTGTCCGGGATATAAAACCTTTCCTTTTAACACTTTCACTTTAATTAACACTAGTCCACATCTTGTCAGTGATTAAACATGTTTCAAGTTTAAATGTTAAATTCTGGTCTCGAGCCCTCCTGTTCGACCAAACTGAAATTACCCCTCCCACTTTGGCTCGTCCAGTTGGTGTAGCAAGGGTCGTGCCATCGCCTAGGAAACGGAGGGTGCATTAATTGTTGCATTTCGATGCACATTTTGATTATATTCAGAAGATTTTGAGGCAAAAACTCAGATAGAGAAGCATTAATATTCATATCTCACTTATTCAAGACTGGCTGAGAGCAGCACTTCCATTCAGTTAACATCATTACGCCATTTATTATGCCAAGAAAGATGAAGCCAAGACATTTTGCCCTCCCTGGTCTCAGCCAGAAATGGTTATACCTTACAGAGTTTTTTCCCACGGAATGAAAACAAATGTACTTGGGCTGAGGCCCAAGTACAATAATTGTAAGGCAGCGTGGTTAAAATACGCATAAATCACATATTTTACAAGTTAGCAGGAGGTGTCATGATAAATCCTTTACAGACTGACATTTACGCATCTAAAATACTTACAGAAATACGAATAAAATTAATACTTAAAATACATCAACTTACAAACTCAAAATGCAGCTACTCTACCGATGAAAATTAAAGGAAAATCGGCTGAAAATCTTTCGAAAATTGCGACATATATCATTGATCTGTATTTTGTTTGAAGGTGAGTAAGTTGTTGAGAACTGGAAGGTGATGGACGCTTTGGTAACTATAGCAACGACCGATAGGTATCACTAGACTGCGCGAGGCTCTTCCTTTCTCCATAAATCTTCATAGAAATATAACAACAAAAGCAAAACATCAACACAAATATATCATCAAGCAACTTCAAAAATAAACACCAAAATAAACGCGATAAACCTCAGTATCGCTACATCTCCAAAACTCAAGTCTTCAGGCCATTCGGTCAAACTGTATCACTCGCGGATCACTAGCACTGGCACTCAGGCTGGCATTATTAGCCAACTGAGGGGATAAATAACAAAACAAGAAAAACTTCTGTACGTGTACCTCATCACATAACAACAAAATACAACAACATTTTGTCAATAAAAACAAAAACAAGAATTTAAAGAAAGGAAGAAAGAAGTCTCGTTTGCATACAAGCCTCAAGAGTACTTTCCTATGAATAGGGGTGATTGCAAAAGTACCAGAAAATACATTCACCAAAACCGAAAGTCATGCATCTTGTACGTTGTTGTCGCACCTTATGAGTGGGTGTATTCCAAAATACTGATTCTTATCATTGTCGGTTTAATCGTAATCAGTCCGTGTATGAGAATGCCGACTGGAAGGTGCATCACTAGCATCGTTGACACTGGCTGGTCGTACCTTGTTTTAGACTCGCACACATTTCAAACTTTTTCAATAATTCTTGTAGACAACCAATCTCTCGTCTTGTGTATCTTCGAAGCATGCCGTTTTCACCAATATGTCACATTGCCTACCACGGATGTTGATGTCAACCCGCCCTCGTCTCTTTCGATCACAGTTCACCTCCATCCGCTGAAGCATATTTTCGATGCGCCGTTACACATCACCATAGATTCGGCCGTGCTAGCTGTTGGTTCAGTGGTCCTCCAGCCGGGTCTGCCATCTCTCGAACTCCGAGTCGTCGCTTGTTGACTCTACCACCAGATCATAGAATCACACAGTCATGCTGCTTTAGCTACTCCGGATACTTCCATGATAAATTTGTTGCAGTCGTAGTTAGAGGAATTACTAGCTGCAATAATTTTAGCCCTGGTGGGCTGGGCCGTCCGGCTTAGTGCCGTGCAGCTCGCTATGCCCTGGTTTGGGCTTCTGTCGTGCGGCTAGGTATGCCCTGGTTGGGGCATAGCGCGAGCCGCACGATAGAAGCCAAAGCCGCACGGCCCAGTCCACCACGGCTACAATTATTGCAGGTAGGGAATTGCAAGTTGAGGTACCAGTCTTGATCGTAATGCTTTCAGCAGTTACTGGCACACCAAGATGTAGATTGTAGCACAACTTTAAATCTTTATTCAAGATGGCTCGTGACACGCCACGTGACGTCTCCAATTCTGAACGTCAGACTGAGTGTAAATTCGCAATCACATGGAAATTTCCCGCCAGTCTTTGATTGTTTCTTAAGATAAAACAAAGTCACTCCATGGAATATACTGTACTCGATTATTCTCATTTAACTTCTACAAACAATTAATTGATTAATAAGTATCACACTATCTCCTCTATCTCCTTCTCGTATACGGTCTTGAATCAACCTTCACACGCCTTGGCCACCTGAGGGGACGCTTCGAGATAAGATCTCTACAAGGGAGGGCGTTACACTCTATTCATGGGCACGAGCAATAGCCAGTTCATATTTTGAGTGAACTGGTCAAAACGGAGTGGTATACCTGTTACTGAGATGGTTTGTTGCTATAATATCACAACAGTGTACATTAAAATTTTGAAACGTGAAATACAAAAAAACTTACAGGTTTTTTCTCTCTTTTTGTATTTTCAAGGCTGGACCAATGAGCTATGGACAGTAGTTGGACTTATTACATGTTAGACATTTTTAAGCAGACGTACATAGGGTATTTTAATGACTCCTCTCATTTTTTAAATCTAAAATGACTCTCAACAATGTATAATAAAATGGACATGTTACACATATGAGGGACTATACATTTCAGATGTATACAATATATTTTTCCTCTGCACGTTGTACATTTTAGAGTCTGAATAGTAGTTGTCATAGCTCGATTGTACGTTTGTCATTTTAGACATTTAGACATGGCATTTCTTGGCGTCATCATTGTCAGAGTCAAAATTTAGAGGAATCGCGCGAGATTTATAGAGTCAATAGATGCTAATGTATCGAGAGCGTGAAATATTACTTATCTTTGCGCCAATTTGGAAGATCATGACACTACCTTAAGTTAGCAAATGACATTTGGAGTGATCCGGGTGCTTAGATTTCTTAAATTTTTGAAAATGTTCTCCTGATTTTCTTTTTTCTTTTTCAAGACATATCAAATCATTATTACAGAAGTTTTGATATGACCTGTTTCTGATATTAATTGTCGGAACACACTCGTTCATCACAAACTTTAGGTACACATAAAAAGTCAATTCTTCAATTAAAAGTTAAACACCAAAGTGTTATGTAGGTCATTCTCCCCCCTTTAGTTTGATTAGTCTAGAACATTCTGAAGGTCATGTGTTTAAGGTCATTCTCCTCCATGACCTTTAATTTACTTAGTCATGTTTAGAACTTTCTAGAAGGTCATGTTTACAACAAGTGAAGATAAATTTAGAACAGCAATTAGCATATCAATAGAAATTCTAGATTGTTCTGAAATCGTCTGGATATATTAATTTAGTATAAATATGAGACGGTAGATGATGAAAGTATGAAAAGGCCGTCGTCTGCAGAGTTGATAGTCCGTAATGTGTGTTCCAACTCCGAATTTATCGTTTTTTATCGACCTTCAGGCCTGAAACAACGAGAGAAAATGTAGGTGTGAAAATGTATTTTACTAAAAATGTAACTTACTTTCCTGACTTTTTGATATACAGATGCGAAAAACAATGCTCTGTTCACAAGGCACAATTTGCACAATATCTACAAATGGGAATGATAGATTCTCACATTCCTGGCCGCTGGGAGTGCGGGATCGACGGTGTGGGAATCTATTATTCTCACATGACCACGAAATGCAGTAATTCACTTAGGAAACATTGAATGTTTAACTGTATCTGGGACTATCCTACTTTGCTGCCATCTATCGGTTGCGAGTTCCACTGCCGATACTTCAACTTCTGCTACTGACGAGATGTCAAACAGAAAAAAATTGGCTATATGTTCCAAGCGGCCTAATATGTTCACCAGTTATTTGGAAAATTCGGCCGTTTTTTTGTGGGAGTCCGTCACCGA
>LD392552.1:106464-117459 GCA_001465055.1 Ptychodera flava
AAACCTAGCTCTGTTTGGCTGGGCCCTGCTCTACTTGAAACCATACTTGATGAAATGAAGTGGGCAATATCACCTAAAGAACATCCAAGTTAACAGTGATAGTTTCAGAGAGTCAAGTTAACTACGCCAATTTCAGGCAGTCCACAGGTCGGATCACGAGCGAGACGTACAACCCATGACCCTTCATAGCAACACTGCGAACATATCGATGCCTTAGGCGCGGTATGGCAGGTAGCCCATTGCAGGCCTTCCACCGAGCCGCACTGTCATCGCCGTTTGGCCCACGTGATTTCTACACAGTTTAATAAGTGTGGTTCGATACATCGGGTTCATATACCATGATAATAAACCACCTCGTTGTTTGGTAATTCCTCGTCTATCCTCAAAGATCACCCAAATCATGATAAAATGAATAGTTTTGAGGAAATCTGCCGCGTGTTGAGAGAACGTCCATCGTTTTCAGTGTTCGACAAGACGAGCAACGCAACTGTACAAGCCTTACGTATGGTGCGAGTGTCCGGCCTTCGCAACGCCAGACACTCTCACTATACTCGCAGGGCTAGACCGGCACATACACGACATGTCGATCCCCATTGCAGAAATCTTTATATCCACACAGCTACAATATTTGTGCAGTAGCCTATACATAGCTCTGGCCGGCAGGGCTATGAGTTACCGGCGTTATACGGGAGGCCGTGTCACGCCGGTAACACACAGCCCTGCCATGCAGAACGAGGCCGCTGCGCGGTATGCAATTTTACTATGCATACCCACACGGCGGCCGCTGTGTATCGAACCACACGTAACCGTGGGCTAGTGGCAAGCCATCGTTTTGTTGGGGTTCGGGCACAGACTGTCTAATTTTCATGTTGGGCTTTTTCTGCGGGGTGTCCCACTCTGTTTTCTTTTCTCGAACGGGCCTCTTTTTTTTCTACTGAGTTTTTGGGGTTTTTTTGGTAACCTTTTTTTTTGTAACCTCGCTGTGGTTTTTTTCCAAGCTGACCTCGTGTTGGTTTCTTTACAGCCTCAATGCCGGCGCGATCTCGGTCGACTTTTCAATTGTGATTCTCTTTCTTTTTTTAGGTGAGACCTGATGGTGGTTCGTTTTGTTTTTTGGTAGTAGTGCAAGTACTATTTGTGGTTTTGTTTTTAATCATTTCAATATTTTTTGTGTGTGTGTTTAATTTTTCTTTCGTTTTTCCCTTATAATCAGCATTCATTGCACCTTTATTTCAAATACACGTCTATGTGTACGTCAATAAGTATGGGAGTATGGTATTTCCAAATTTTTGAAAAGTTTATCTTCTCATTACGGTTTAAAGAATATTTTACAATTAAGCATTACATAACATTCTGCCCTTTTTTGCAATAATACTTTTCTCGTTTATTTTCTTCCGTAATTCCATCGAATTTTTATTTAAATCAAGAAAGACGGTTGCACGTCATCTTTATCTGTACAGACACATTCAAATATTTAATGACACGTATTTTCAAATGAATGCTATTTTTATGAAAAGGTACATTAATAAAATGCATGATATGGACGAAAGAACTTTTTTCTTTATTATTCATACACGTTTAAGACTTTTTTTAGAAAGAAAATTTGACAGTTTATTTTTACTCTATGACGATAAATATTTTTGAAACATTTGGCGCGCCGTACTATACCACTTGTAAAATGTTGCACGTTATTTAATTCAGTGTGGCTTCAAGCATTAGACACGTGATTTATCACAAATCTTGTAATATAATGCATTACGAATCAAACAATGGGCACCAGATTTTCTCATCACAAAATTTACCCGGCAGATTACAACTTCAATGAAAAACAAAAGGCTATCACACCTCCATAATCCTCTTACAGACTAGAACAAATGTGATCCCAAGGATCGTGAACAGTGCCTTAAATTGTTTCGTTTGTTTCAACCATAGACCCTCGAGAAAAACCTTCGAGAAAAACGGGACAGGCAACTGCTGAGGTTTCTTTGTGCGATCTATCTTGGAATATATTAAAGTTTATTTGCCAAGCGGTCCCCGACAACAATACTGCGTACTTAACACTGAATCTCATTAACGATCAAACAGACGTTCTAAATATGTACACTTTGCTCTTGCATGGTACGTTCCGAGTAATGACACAGATAATTTGAGGTTTTTTTTGATACTAGTCATGGTGAATGTTCTGGTAACGATGAAGATCACATTTTTTATTCTAGCCGAAGCCAACGGGAAAAAACAGACGATAAAAACTGTGTACATTTAGCCATAGACGCTACAGAAAACTCTTGCTAGGTATCGACAATATAAGTTTACATTCCCTACCATAAAAATCTCCGATAACAACAAACATTTACAAGTTAGACAGTTCTACACTTCCCCAGTCCTGCGAAACGAAATCTGACCTTTATTTCATCTGTCACGCAACATTTGACGAAAATCATCAGGGTACAGAAAAAATGACTACTCCATCGGAGCTACAAATACACGACCTCTAACATTTTGGTACTGTTTTAGCCTAAAGACACCAACGTTCGGATAAGCTACACATGTCTACATCCGCAAAGTACTAGAAAATACATTTGTAACACTGACTTTCGCTGTCATGAGAAACTTTGCGATAAATCGGGACTCTCCAACGGTTGGTGGAGTCAGAAGCGGCAAGGTAGACGTGCATTTACACAAGGCTGAACGCTGTCCTCGTAAATTTGGCCGTTCACAGTTTTCAAACAACAACATTTCAGTAGTTAACATACATGCTTTACCGAATCATGGAGCACTCCTCGCACAGAAAATATTCCAAGGGTTAAAAAACTGCAAAAACGAGGGAAAATTCGGAGATACACGGACGATTGCGGAATGTAAACAAATCTGTGATGTCGACTGCTGTCAAGTCTGGAACTGCAGCGATATGTGTTTCGGATTTCTATTCGAAACTTTGTCACTTTACAGCAACATACTAACTCCCGGCAGACTTCTGGTTGCATCGAATCTCGCTACCAATATGTCAAAAGTACTTTAAAAACCATTTTCACGAATTCTTCTCAAAATAGTTATAACACTTTTCTTTCAAAAAATTGACTTGCGGGTAATCCGAAATAACCTGTAATCCGAAAACATTATTACCGTATACCCGCATGCACGTGTCTATGAATCGGACGTTGTGCAGTCGATCGGGTCCACTGACACCTCTTAATTATTCCAAGTAGGATCGCACGCTGCTAATCCCATAGACCCTTTGTTCTCTATCGCAGTTGCCTGTCCCGTTTTTCTCGAGGGTCTATGTTTTTCTCGAGGGTCTATGTTTCAACTTGGTTCGAGGACTTCAAACTATGACTTGCGTAATCATTCCTAATCCGTGGCACATTTCGGCCAAACCAATAACAGATTAGTGCTGTACCGTCACAGCCTTTTTGTTAACAGGTTAGATATTCACATAAGAAGCCCTTATTTTCATATATGCCTGATCCTAATGAAAAAGATAGCATATTATTATAACATATGACACGGTCCCTCCACAAAAGGAGGGACCGTGCATATGACAATTCGGTGGGTGGTAACATCTAATGTAGACACTTGATAGACATCTTTGAAGGGTTTAAACGTCTGATCGGGAAAAATCTCTTTGAGATCATAGGTCCACACTGAGCTTGTTGTTCCTTGTTGTGCTTGTTGTTCACGTCAGTTATTATTTGAATCGTCCCTCCCAAGATATTTAAAACGTCGATAAGAAGGGATAATGATTTTGCATGGACTGTAGCAAATTCATGATAATGTGACCATTTTTACATAAAAACTTACACCGAAGAAACAACAGTACTCATATTTTACGGCCAACTTTTGTGAAAAATGATAGTGTACACCATAAATATTCACGGTTTTAACTTTTTCAATCATGAATAATGATATATTTTGATGATAAGCTAAATCTGACTGCTCGCATGATTGTTTTTATTTCACGTATCGGTGTGATTTAAATCTATAGTGTGCCAATGATTACTGTACACTCACATGCATACTGCGTGTACATTTGCTTCCAAGCATGGCGTATCGTACGATCGTATGATTTCAACCGTCAGGATATCACTGATCATAAGTTCATTGGTCATCAGAGGTTTAGATTCCTTTGACGATACCAGATACACGATTGGAACTAATTTGGGATAATTCGATTTTCATATTTTTCAAATTTCTCAAAAGTGTTATTAGGTGCCATATAGCTGAATGTTGCAATATCGCAAATTACTCATAACGACAAATGTGTAATATAAAAAGAAAAGCAGATGAGATAACATTTGTAGATTAAACCGACATTACTTCACCATCCAATTATCCCAAATTAGTTCCAATCGTGTTACTTTCTCTTTTCTTGCATATGTGCCATACTTCAGACTGGAACCAATTCGCTTATACAGAGTTCGAAAGATACGAACGCATCGTGAATGACTTTTCGAATTTGACAGTTCCAACTCTGATCGTTCACTACGAAAATATCAAGAATGACTCCCTGACAGAAGTGAAGCGGATAGTCGACTTTCTGAACATGACCGTGAACGAGGAGAGGAAAATCTGCGCGGAGAACAACGGAGAAGGTCATTTTCACCGACACAAGAGCGATGCCAAGACGCCTTACAAGACATTTACAGATGAAATGATATGTGACGCTTTAGCTTTGATGGAAAAAGCATCAAAGCTCATAGCTGAGAAAGGACACCAACCATTGCCTTGCCTACAGGATCACCCAGTATCAAATTGTTATTCGGTTTCTAAAACTCTTTCATCAGTAAAACATTGTGCATAGTCCCATTATCTACGACATGTTATTAAACAAATGACGCATCCTAGTGTTCGGCATTTTGATTGGCCATTTCTGATTTGCATAGGTAACTACATATTATTGTTTGTAGTTGAATGTTTAGCGACCACATTTACTGACCCTAGTCGTTGTTTTCAAATAAAGTTTTTCTCTCAGCTGCGAATTGGACCATAGACTCTGGAAAAAGAGGATCTATGATTGAACTGAGTCTCTCAACTTGTCTGCTTCATAGTGAATTCATAGATGCTTGAATTGTCAGGAGTATTTATTTCTGTAGTTATAGCATTGTAAAAATTGCTGTCATATTTTTGTCACATGTCTAGCGTACTTGCTAATACAACGTATCGCAAGAATTTGTGTATTTTAGATTCTGGTTTGAGTACTGATGATGTGTCACTGTGCGTAAAAAAAACTGTTAAATCAGCATATTTCGTTGGACAATCTGAAGACGTTATTAATCTACTTTATTCAGGAAATTTAGCAGGATGATATATATCGAATATATTTTCATCGTTTCCTCGCGAATTGTTTTTGAAAGTTGCTAGGAAACGACAATGACACAGTCATGCGTTAATCTCCATGGAAGTCAATTAATTTGTTAAAGCCACTGACCCTCGCTTTCTCACTATTCATGGTTACCGTCGTTACTGTATCAGTGCTTTGTATGCGTTTGAACATGGTGTCATATTAATCAATTTGTTGCGGGTTAATAAGCTGAGGTTTTGACATAGCACGACCCACAGGCATTCCTCCTCACCTTTATACCAAACATCCCTCCATGCACTACCGCCATTATCATCGACGATGTATTCCTCTGTTTATTTCACTTTCATTTCATGACAACTTGGTATACAGAGCTTGACCTGGTACATTCAGAAATACATTGAATATATTATGTGCTTTATTCATTGTTGCACCAGGTCTATCATGTTACATTTATTATTATTCATTAATGATAGGAGGATTGGTACGACAACAAACGACTATAAATGTTATCTATCTCTTCTCATCAAAAACTATGAAAGATTATCGGTGTAAGATTTAGATTCATTGTTGAAAACATTTTTCACTTAAGTTAGATATCCGCTCGTTCAATATTGCAAATCATGAGAAGTTATCTATTCAAAATGTTCAATGAACGTGTTTGCCTCCAAAAACTGATACTTTTGGTGAATATGTTTACTGCGGTTTTGCAGAGTAATAAAATACAATCCTTAGTTATGCTTTAACAGATTGACTATTGCGAATGAGCTGCCAGAGTTCTTTTTCTGACCGAGCTAGGGAGTGGCAATAGGTTGGGGCGCCCTCTTTCAATCTAAATAAAGGACTTTCAGGGCCATCTCTGACCAGACAGTCTCCTTCTGCGTTGTCTCTCATTTTGCGAAAATATTGCACGTCTTCTTGAAATGTGGGCCCGTAGGCTAAGACCTGCTCCCAGAAACTATTGTTAAAGTGCTTGTAGAGCATAGAGTCAGCCATGTTCCATCCCCTTACACTGGCAGCAATTGAGGGCGTCAAGTAACCCTTCTTTCCAACGAGCACCTCAACTTGGTCCGGACGGTGAAAGTAGAGAATATCGTGCCATCGCCAGCAGAGTTTCTTCCGCAGAACGACCAGAGATTCATCAAAGTATTCGGCGATTAAGACAAAATTCAGTTCTTTCTGCAGATTCTCGACCTTTTCTGACACCTTTGAAGGATCATCATGGTCAGCGTGATCGAGTCCTAAGTTATAAATCTGTCCGTTGTGTACTTGGAACCAAAATTTAAATCGCTTGTCCGTGTACGCCTGTGGATTTTCCATGAATTTTCCGATCGGGTTCTTATACCTTATCAAATGTAAACCCCGATCAACGTCGTGTACGCTGAAGACATATTCAAAATATTTCACTGGTTCCATGAGGACAGTGATATGAGTTGCATTTGGCACAGTTGAGTTGATTTCTCTGTGATCATATCGAACATGGCTGGCTAGGATGTCGTGTACTCGGTGATGGGTTTTCGCCAATCGACCGAGTGGTGGCAGCATTTCTCTGGCCATGTTTCGATGAAACTTTTCGTCGAGTGAAATAACGTCTCTGTCGGCACTCATGGCGAATGATAGCTGTTTTGCGTGCCCATATCTCTGTAAGATGGTCGCTATGGTATCACTCTCTGGACAGTTGGTCCTGAGAAGCACGACTCGTTCCTGTGGGCTGCAGGTTTTATACGGCAGTGTCTGTTCCGTGATCATCTTGAAGTGCCTGAAAGAAAGTGACAAGCCGTTTCTTCATTGAAAACAACGATACTTAAGTTCCTTCTTCGTTGCCTACTAATGTGCAACGCCACGGAAACCTGTATCTTATTGCTTTGCTGAATGTCATTGTCATTATTGATTCATTTGCAAACAGCCAATCGGCTGAGCGATGGGCTACGTTTCAGACTTTACGACATGCTGTAAATAATCACAAATCTAACGTGACCAACCAGATGTAAATGTCAGAGCCACTGCAAAATCGGCCTTTTTAGCGACCTAATCAACGAAATGATATGGTTTATAGTTTGCGTATATATATACATTTTTTTTGGCCGACTTGCAGTGCGCGGCGGGGTGAAATTGGTTACGTGAATGACACACCTAAGTACAAATACATCGATTGATCCACCACAGACTGAAATCATATGATTAGACTGTGCTGAATATGATGGACCATAAACTAGACAACACTGCGAGACAAAGTGGTAAAAGTCAGTAGTGAAAATTGGTAAAACATGTTTTCGACTGTGTCCGTCTGTATCGTTTAATTTGCGCTGCTGAACTAGGCAATGGACCATGGATAGGTACATTTTGACAACTGATTTACGCATTTTGATTTTAGCATCAATCTCAATTTCTTGGTCTATTATATTACTTGCACCCTATCGCTTTTAGAGCGTCAATCGCAGATCACGCAAATGAATACGAATTACAATATGCACCGTACATTTTCGGTGATAGGTGAATTTTAGTGTACAATGATAGTAGAGCGGTACGGCCAAAAACGTATGTTGGCGGCACGAACCTCAGATAGTTGCCCTTACTACTACTTCTTGAATACAATGGTGCCTAAATTTCGGCTTTTTGATGATAACTTCACTTGCCATGCTGGCGAACCATTGACAAATTTCAAAAGTACAGTACCGACAAAGAAAATGTGCAACACTTCGCAAAGCATACTCCTCTCTGGCCCTTCACACCAACAAAAACCAAAATTTTTAACTTTTTTCTCCCTAACAGTCCCCTTTGAACTCCTGACTCAACCCTCGCCAATATACGCCAACGCGCTCGCACCTTGTCGGCAAATCTATTACAAAAGCTCCATGGACAGCAGAGGGCGGAAGATGGTTGTTCCAATCTATCGTATGTAGCAGAAATAGGAAAGAGTAACGACTGCTACTTTTCCCTAATGATAAATTCAACCTCCTAAAGTCATTTTCCATTGATAATATTGGCCCTAAGTGAAGAAAACTGTTACCTTGGTTTGTCTTCAGACTCCAGATTAGTGTGTGACCAATTTTTCCAAACTTCATCTCCCCTGTAAGCAACCAGGTAAATGATGACCGTCCATATTATAAAAGAAACCAATAGGCATGCATCGAACCGACGTCGACAAGCGCGGTACGAAGTCATATTGGCGCCCTCTACAGGTTAAGGCTGTCTTGGTCATTTCTCACCATTGTCCATTGGAGTGTGCACACTGAGCCTCACATCATCTCCATGGTGTCTGAAACATGTCGACAGAAGCGCCCTATTCTATTAATGGTATATGTACTCTTCAAATGTGATTATCAAGCATGGCTAAGCTGATTCTTTCAGAAGGTCAACAAAGAATTGCTAAACGATAAATTTGAGGTCTGTCGACGTGTGTCACATGCAAGGTTGCACACCAGATTGACAGGTAGCCAATGTAATGTGAGGCAACAATTTTTCGATGGGTGTGTGTGTGTGTATTAATATATATATATATATATATATATATATATATATATATATATATATATATATATATATCCCGACATTTGGCGCAAATCAGCATCGAGTGTTTTTTTGCCTTTTATTTTCCAATATCCAATCGACACGAGAGTGTTATAAGCGGTAACTAAGTTTACACTCTGTAAAATGAAATAATGGACATTTCATTGTTCTCCCCTTCAACCTAATCGATGCCAGAGAGTAATTCTAGTCTGATTTTAAGCGGCGATCTATCAGTGTCTTTATCCTAGGAAAGAACATTCGTTTGATGAGATGCAAATTTGTTACGTCACAATAGACTGTCTGCGGCGATGCGAAGGGAGAGAGGTTAGTCGACGTTTTGAAATAATCTCTGTTGATTGCCATTTTGATGTCATTCCATCATGATACCAGTTTCAAGAATTATGCAAGACAATGTGTACTTTCTTACAAGTAATCATTCCGCTACACCAGTTATGCTAACAATATTTCCATGGTAAAATTGATGACATCTACAATACATGTAATTTCAAAATCATTTCTTGAAATATTTCAGGTTCTTTATCAAATTTTATTTGCAATATATTATTTCAAATCTTTGTGTGCCTTATGAAAAGTTGGCATAAAACTGAATTGAGATCTAAGCGTTACCGTGTGTTGTGTTGTATTTTATGTCTGGTGTATGGAACAACCACTGCAACGTCGAATACATATGGAGCAAGTACAGGCTAGACGTAAAACAAGGAAATACAGTGGGCATAAAAATCGCCTTAACAACTCTTACGTAACTTCTACGAATTCCTCCGCCAGTTTTATAGGATTCAGGGTTTTTTTGTCACGAGCAAGACTAGGAAAGCATTGAATTGCGATGCAATTTCCTCTTTTTTGTATGATGGATTGTAAGCTTTAATGAACGACGCCCTTGTATTATCCTATCCACAATCCCTTCAAGTAATAGCCATTCCTTGCCAGCATTGACTGAGGTACTATTGTTACATGGTTGGAATTTTACGGAAAGACCTACAAATCGTTACAAAGTGGCGGAGAACTCTCGTAAACATATCCCCATAACAGTCTGGGACTTTAACTGGTCATCGAGTTCAGGTGGGGAAATTCTAATCTATGTTTGCCGGGAAAACTCATCAAACATAACAAACGAAATTCATCTTTGTCACCCACTATGCCTTTCTGGCGATCAATGTTCACGCCGACGGAGGATGATTTCATTCTGACCCATAATAGGTGTATGTGTTCCTAGCTGCTTCACCTCTCTATAGGAGCTCGATCCACTTTCATTCATTTTGCTCTTCTCGCTTTACATAGAAAACAATCCAACAAGAGGTCAGCGTGCATAACACTGCCGATGACCCGAGACCATTCAGCCACTTTTTCTACCTCTCACACACGCCGTGAGCGTCAGGTTAAAGATATCACGACTCTGATCTGTTCTTTTATGCAATGTTGATCGCCTCACAAATCACCCATTCAGATATATTTCTGCACGTTTAAATAGCTAACAAAGGGTTTTATGTGGCGCGCGGCTCAATACGACAATTGTTCAGTCCTGTTTTGAATCATAACCGAGGCACATATACACCATATGCTAAAGATTATCGCTTTCAAGACTCGAAAAAAAAAAGAATTTAGAGCAGTTATATCTAAGCTTCAGCGAAACATTGCTACAAGCGGTATCGTAGCTGTTCATAAGACATCTTCACTTTGCACTGGAGAAAGTTTTTAATGAAAGAACCCTGACAGGCCTGAGGGTAAAGCGTCAATATAGAGTAACTTTGCATTAGCGTGTCAGTTTCAACTATCATGGTAGTTAGTTGTTTGAGACCAAGTAAACAGGCAAGTTACAATTGATGACAAAAAAAGTGCACTGATTTGGTATCAAGCGCACGCATGAAGGCATACATCGCAATCAATAATAACTGTTCTTATTTGTTGATGTCCTCCGTTATGATGTGCTAGACATTACCGTTACAAGTATACTGGGTCGCCAGTAGTGTTGTTGTGCATTCATCGAATCCCGAATCCAAACACGTACCGTTGAAAGCAATTAGGAGTGGATTTTTCAAAACACAATAACCATTCATTTACCTGCATGATCCGAACTGAATAGCACTTAAGCCCCCCTCTTTCAAATTCCTACGTTTCATCATAGACCCTCGAGAAAAACGGATTTTACCACAAACTGTGTCTCGTCAGGG
>LD392552.1:160389-171987 GCA_001465055.1 Ptychodera flava
GAACGTTTCATTACTGACGGAAAAATAATGAAAAGCGCACTTTATTCACTGTGATCAATTTTGGAAGACTTTGCTTCTGAATTAACCAAAATTATTTAGATTCATCGAAAGGCAATGCATGCGTCGTTTCTATTGAGCGCCTGAAGATTATCAAAATGACATGATCGCCATGCGATAAATATGTCTTATTCTAACTTTTGCTATCTTCAAGGGGTATTACTTATTGCACAGAGTAACATACAGAGTCGCAACGCTTGCATGCCTTTTGTTCCATGGTCGTCTCCGTAGACTATTGGCTTTTTATATTAAAATGAGCTCCAAAGGTGTTAAACTTTTTGGAGGCTTTGTTTGTGGTTGATAATTACACGAGATTATGCGAAAAATACGACGAGATGGCATCGTACTGCCAGTCGCGTAGCAACCATAGTTACTTTGTGAGCTCTTAGGCCAGAAACACTGCTTCACGCCAATCAAAACATAACACGCCAGCAGTTTCATAAACATGTCCTTCCTTGACGCACCTGTAAAAGAGGTTATGACTGACCGTACACCATTGAGTAAAACCAGACAGTATCGATAAAAGACTTTCAAATTTGGTTCAAACACACTCATTATGTATTCATAAAAATATGAGAGGAATTTTTAAAACGGTAAAACTCATTTCCCTGAAGCTCAAAACACTCCCGTTTTCGCCAGCACGTCAATTCTGGCCAGCACCACACGACAACAACAACATAAACTTTGCCGTACATACTTTCGCTTAACAATTGGCGAAAATCAGAAAATTACCAAAGGATTCATGGTCGGCACTCTTCGGAAAAGAGAGGCGAGAGCAACCTGAGGCGAGGCGAACATGGATGGGTTACGTAACCGCTTCACGCCTTAAACAATACCCGTTGCCACTCTATCTATGTTTCTCTATGCTTATTGCAAAGAAAATACGGGGCTCACTTGCCCGTAATTTCTTTGTATTTAGGAACAATAGGATAAAAAGTAACCGATAAGTGTTAAGACCTCAAACGTGTCCCTGACCTCAAAGGTGTCCCGATGCTGAAAGTGCAGTAAGATAGGGTGTTACAAGTCTGACAATACCCATCGCATAATAAGACGCTTTGTAGTCACTTGGACATTTTGAAGTTTTATTATTAGCTGCTTCAAGTCAGATAAAAATATTCAAAATTAGAGCTGAGGAGAGAATTAACAATAGGGAGGGCAATCGTCTACATAAAAATATACCTTCTCTATAAAAATGACGCGTTTTAAAGTCATATGGGCATTTTTGAAGTCATGCTAACCGCTGCTTTTAAATACACGAATGGATATAAAAACACAGGAATAGGACTCGAGACAAAATCATCAGGGGGAGGGGGACTATGTTTTTTTTCAAAAAGAAACCTACCCTAAAATTAAGGGTCATATTTTGAAGTCATACTGATTCCTGTTATGTAATACTTCAAGATGCATATAAAAATACAAGATAAGGGCTCGAAACAGGATTATCAGCGGAAGGTGTCAGTGTTTTTTTCCCAAAATATGTCTACCCTATAAAAAGATGTTGTTGAAGATATGCACATTATTGAAGTCATACTAGTTGCTTTAATTCAATTCTTTAAGCTGAAAAAAGTAACATAGTGTGGCTTTGATAACAATTAACAAAGATGAGGGCTGGGTTTGTTTAAAAAAAGACATCCGAATAAAGAAATGTTGTTGAAGACATGCACATCTTCAAGTCGTGGTAGTTTCTGCCATTCCTTCAATTGGATTAACAATACAAGATTTTGGCTAATATTTTTCAAAATCGTACCTACCTGACAGAGAGATGTAAACGTTGTTAAATTTTTGAAGTCATACTAGTCGCTAGATATAAAAATAAAACGTTAGGGCTCTAAAGGAATTGTTAAGGGGAAAGCTAGTGATTTGAAAAACATACACTTATCCAAAATTAAGGAAAACATTGTAATGAAGTCATTTTGATGTTTTGAAGTCATACCCATAGCTTTAGTTGACGAAATAGAGTGATGAGAAAATAGATACGTGTAGTCCCCTCTGTATCGACAAAAGTGACGCTAGAGGGTATTTTTGAGACTATTTCCCCAGGGAAATAGTTTTTGGGCAAATTTGCAAATTTGATCGCCAAATTTCATTCCAATCTTTTCAGCTATTCTTGGGATATCGTACCCACTGACAGAAAAGCAAATAGACAGACACATAGCCAGACATACACACAGGCTGACAAAAAGACAGACATCGTTACGACAGTGTGCGAACAAGTGAACTACACATGGGGGGTCTACTCAACGGGTAAGGATTTTCGAGGCCGTTCCTCCGATCCCCAGGAAGTAAATGTCGTCTCTGTTGCTACAATTGCCTCAGTACGCACAACCTTGCGGCTAAATATGGGGCCGGATATTTGCGTAGCTACTATTTGTTCACTATCGACATACAGTCCCGAGAGACTGTGCTTCATCCCCTTTTTCCCTCATCCCACTGACAGGAAGAAGTATTGCATACCAGTTTTGGGCAATATTTTATTCACCGAGGCCTCGCGAGGCAGTCCACACTATGCCTTCGATCCTGTTGTTGGGTCAGAGCTCGCGAAGCGCCCGAGCGCCCGCACACGGCTGAATCTCTCAGTCTCAGGCTGTAGACCCCCAAGACTGAAAAATTTTGACGCGCGGTTCAGGCTTATTTCGTAAGATAAAATGCATTGTAAATTAAAGACATCATAAAAATGTGTGTACTTTTTCAAAATGACTCCAACAAAAGATCAGTAGTGGAGACGTTATAAAGTTCAACCACTTCATGCTAAGATATGAGTGAAAAAATCCTTAAACTGCGTGAAATTCGAGTTCAACTAAAAACAACGCGACCAGTTTGAGGTCAGAAACACTGTTGGGATCTTAACAGATGAGTTGACGTAATTCTTAAGTTTAAGATTATCCTTTTTTCCAAATATGTCACCAATACTGCACTTCTTTGTTCAGAATAACAGATATTTATCAATCACTTTCAAATAATGTTTTCCACATTTAAGTCGTTCACTACAAATTTGAATTGGTATATGCATTCTTAACGTAGACAGAAATCACGATGGAAAAGACCGGATCTGGGAACGATTTCGAGTTGATTCCACAAAACGATAACAGCAAAATAGATGTCACAGAAGGGAAACAGCATAACGTTGGCCAGCCAATCAATGAGGCAATGGCGAGCGAGGTCATTGACATTGATGGTAAGGATGAGAGCTCTGATGGCGATGACGACGACGATGATGATGATGATGGTAGTAACATCGTGTCGGACCCGGACAATTGCTTTTCAAAGGTACGGATTAACCGCCGTAGGATATCTTTACACCTTTTTAGCCTTAGAGAACTGAGTATTCACCCATATTTTTGCATATGCTGAATGTTTTCTTTCGATACTCTATCCTTCCTTGTATCTGTATCCTTTGATCTGGAAGTGAAAAATGCGTAACATAGCGATACCAGTTGTTAGTTGTCAATCACGTTCTTTTATGTTATATACAGCGAAATGGTCAGTTGATAAAGTATTTGTAAATGGCTGGAGAGACGCTGCCGTCTAAATATATTGTCAGAGAAACGTTTCAATTCAATGAGCAGTGCATGTTATGTTAAAATGCGCGTGTACGGAATTGCAACCAGTATAAAAAGAGCACATATTGGTCAAAACTACCACTCTCGAACTTTGTACCAGTCGCTTTAGTACAATTAACCCTGATCCTAACAAATTAAGTGATATCTTTGTAGGTGTATATAATTAAAATGGAGAAACCGAAGAGTAAATAAAGGTATCACACTGAAAGGTCTATGTTTGACAATATTAGAGCCAGACTGAAAAAGCATTATCAGGCTTAGTATGTTGATGCTGTTGTAAATAGGTAAATTATAATCTTTCATACGGAAACGGAATGAAAAAAAGTAAATATTACATTCGCATATGCTGTTTAGCAAAACGTGCCCTTAACAAGACCCAAGTTTAAAAATCTGGTAAAACTAAGTGTCCACACTCAGAACCGACGGCCTGGTCGGTGAACATCAAGATAGCCGGCTTCCAGATCTCACTATGTTTAAAGAGTAACAGTTTCCATTGAAGATTCTCGCAAGCAAATATTGAAACGACTGCACTGCTGCTTTTTGTCTCCTGCATTCGTAGAGATATCCCTATTTCCAGATCATTCTGCAAGCACATTTTTATTGCTGTCCTTAACATTTTTGTGCCGATTAGTTTCTTAGCGTTATCTTTGGTGTTGCAGGCTATGATATTGGCCGACAGACTATCCTGATGACGCAAAATCTTAACCTTGACTGGAGCGAGCAGCTGAACAGTGCTGCCTCAGATCGACGCATTTATGATGTATTGTTCAATCATAGTATGTTAAACCAACTATAAAAAGTACATGTAAATGTTTTATATGATATTGCAGAAAGTCAGAGAGATACAGACAAGCATCTATGGATTTTTCCACAAATACAAGAGACAGATGAAGATTGGATTGTACGCAATACTACTAATCTTGTACACAGTCTATTTCGGCTATGCAATGTACTATTCCTTCAAGAATGCAATCGCACTTTTCGCCATGACAGTTTTCGCTGTGCTGTGTGTTGCCTACATGTCTGCCAAGAAATACTTTGGAGATAAAATCAAGGAAGTGTATCAACCCATCATAAAGTTCGTGGACAAGTACTGGAATATTGTACGATGGTGAGTTCTTAAAGGCAATGTTCGCGATCCCTGGGATCGCCTTTGTTCTAGTCTGTACTGAGGAGTGAAGTGCCGTGCTCAAGGGCACAACCGTTGTCACCGTGCTGGAGTCTCGAACTCACCGTCCTCCGACAGTGAGTCCGTTACTCTGGTCCTACCGGGTCTTGAACCGGGTCTCGAACTCACCACCCTCTGATAGTGAGTCCATTACCCTAATCCACTTGGCCACGGTGCCTTCTTATACCAACTTGCTAGTGCCTTACTTCAAGTCAGCATTTATACATACATTCGCAGTTTTGAACATGCGGGCGCGTACATCCCTTCCGACCTATACATACATACATACATACATACATACATACATACATACATACATACATACATACATACGTTATTTAAAAGCCAGCACTGTACTATGAATAACAGTAATTGCTTCTTTATATATTTTTTAATTCTAGGTTATCTGCAATCGTAACAGCTGTATTGGTAATTATATGGATCATCATGGACACTTCGCAGAATCCGGAAAATTTGATGTCATTGATCGGCGTTTTTGCCATCCTTTTGTTTTGTTTCCTATTTTCTAAACACCCTGATAAGGTAATACAGACTAAGGTAGTTAGCACCACGAGTTAGTGCCCGTGGTTTTCTTAGAAAAGACAGAATGTAAAAAAAAGAAAAAAATAAAGAAAAAAGAATTATCTCAATGTTTAATGAAAAAGTTCGAATTCATATGCCAATTATGTGTTATGCTGACCAATAATCCGATAGAGAACACCGCAAAGGCACCAATATTGACGTCTGATTTCAACGCATGAGACCAAAATTTCCTATGTTGATATGGCTTATGTTTGAAGTCTCATTCTACAGAAAGATTTAAAAATTCATAAATAAAGACAGGAAATAGAATAAGATGAATGAACTATTTCAGTTCTATTGTGTCACATATCTGCTGTTTCTGTTAGACGGGTGACTTTCTAATCTTTTTCAAAATGACCTATGCCATGGCATCTTCTTATCCATGCACTTGATAGGTACGATGGAGGCCTGTGATCTGGGGTCTGGTTCTTCAAATACTCTTCGCACTGATGATCCTTCGAACGCGATGGGGAGTTGTAGTTTTCCGGTATCTTGGCGACCACGTCACCGTTTTCCTCGAGTACACACAAATTGGTGCAAAATTCGTGTTCGGGGATTTGTGGAAAAATCACTACTTCGCATTTGAGGTTATGTGACTTCTTTTTTTTTGTTTTTTGAACTTCAATATTATAATTTGTGTGCAAACATATGAAAAATGAAAAAGTTTACCATGATCGTAAATTGAATTTTGAATTATATAGTGTTTGGGTGGTTGAAATATTTCTTTTTGGTGTAACACATACTTTTTCTGGGTCGAAAATTTGTATTTTATTCCATGTTGATGTGATCGTGTTTTATGATATTTATTTCTTATAAAAACAGAATTGGTGATGGTAAATTCGAATTTGCCAGATTCGTAAATTATTGACAGTCTAAACAAACGCCAAGAAACTTTAAGCACAAAATCGCAATATGTGTACCGTACTGTGGTCGTGTCGTTAAAAATAAGATTCTTCTTTTTGTCGAAAAATAATAAATAAACAATGTGATCCTCTGCCAGGTTATGCCCATGGTATTATACCTTGCCGCGGTTATATCCTTCCTGTATCATATCGGTGTAATACAAATAGTTATCACAAAGTTAGCCTGGATACTGCAGTTTACGATGCATACTTCGGCTAGTGAATCTCTGGCGACTGCGGCAGCTATATTTCTTAGCATGGTAAGTTTGATGCATGCGATCGAGTCGTTTCATGCAAATTAAAAATAATAAAAATAATTGCAGCATAGTGATCATATGATAACAAAATACATTCATATTGAATACATTATTATACTAACTCCTTTGTGAAATGCTGGGCGACCTCTTGCTTTCATTTACTAATTTAGTGAAAACGAAGAAACTATTTCTTAGCAAGATTTGTAACGAAGTTAGTTGTCTACAACAAGGTTACCCTGCAGCGACCAGTTTTTAACATATTCTACAGTTGTGTTTCTTTGTTTACTTAACGACTAGTGCTTCGAAACAGATATATTTCTTTTTATCCTCTATTTGATTTGCGAAGGATAATATTACGTGCTGTTTCACACAGTCTACTCAATTTCCAATTGGTTGGTGAGAAGCAAATACGTGCGCGACTATAACAGAACATATCTTCTACATTGTAAGAAGGCGTATGAATAAGGGAAACTTCATCTATGTCCTTCTGCAGGTGGAAGCTCCAATGTTAGTAGGCCCCTACATGTCAACAATGACTGTGTCAGAACTCCACGCAGTCGCTACAGCCGGTTACACCACGATTGCCGGGAGCATATTCGGTGCCGCCATATCATTTGGTATCAGTCCTTCACACGTGATTACTGCCTCTGTGATGTCAGCACCAGCAGCCCTGGCCGTCTCCAAGTTGTTTTATCCGGAAACCGAAAAGGAGCCATCCTCGAGGCGATATAAATCGCTAAAAATAAACTTGCCGTGAGTATTTGCGTATATTACGTAGCTTTTCAAATATTCAACCTTAATCGTCTTTTAGAGCTCGGATTTGTAATTTATAAACATACCGCATGGGTCAACAACACTAATACACCACACTTTCCAAAAAACGATATTTCGGTAATTATGGTTAATTAATTCCAATAAATGACAATTGTACGCATGACAATGATACTATGATTTCACTGCTTGGACACGTGTTGTTATTGCTTCGTTTTCTTATTTAGGAAATACCAGAATGCCATCGAGGCGTTGGCACAAGGAGCAATGAAATGTGTACCTGTAGTTGTCAATGTATGTGTAAACTTCATCGTCATCCTTGCTGTCTTAGCATTCCTTAACGCTTGCCTTTCGTGGGCTGGGTCAATGGTTGGTCATCCTGAATTCAGCTTTGAGGTAAGTCCGTGATCATCGAACTGAAAGATCCATAATATGCAATCTTTTCAGCTCTTTTTGACCTTGATATCTGAGATTTATGCTTGAAACTATGATGGCATATAACGAAATGTAATTATACCAATAAGTGACAATATCCTTCGCCAGATGATCACATCACGCTTGTAGATTTCGTGGCATTGAATTTTCGTTCTCTTGTACCTTGCAATGGCCATAAATTTACTGATATGCGTTTCCATTACTCCAGTTAATCTGCTCATGGGTCTTTATGCCGGTTGCCTACCTGATGGGCGTCGACGGGAAAGACTGTTACATAGTTGGTGAACTAATAGGTATGAAGATTGTGACAAGCGTACTTGTATCTTACAAGAAGATGAGTGTATATCTGAAAAATCGCGAGTTAGGATTAGAGCCATCACTATCTGTGAGTATGGAGCGGGCAACGTCAGGTCAATTGCTCTCCTAACCCTATGTCCGCAGAAGCAAGAGAGACGTTGATTCCGTTTTAGCAGCAATCGTTTTTCTGTCTGTCTGTCCTTCGTCTATTCATGCTTATGATTGGTATACGTGATTGAATAACTCTCTCTCTCTCTCTCTCTCTCTCTCTCTCTCTCTCTCTCTCTCTCTCTTCTTGTATATAATGTAATAATTATTTAATAGCTTGCTATCAGTGTGAATTTTTAACTATTGGCTTTTTGATCTGACATCAAATGATTGATCGCTTTTGACATTCCTAACAAATTTCGATAATAACTGCATTTGATGTTTCGTGAGCGAATATTTTCAAAACATAGAGTTATTCCAACATAAGCAAACGAAGCAATATTTTCTTATGAAAAGCTGTAAATAATCAATGCTGATGAAATGTCATCCTCAGCTCATTGTACGTAGTTTGAGTAAAACAATATAACCATGATTTTGTTCTCGCAGCCTCGCTCTGAACTGATAGCAACATACGCCCTTTGTGGATTCTCTCACATCGCTGCTATTGGAATGACGATGGGAACGTTCATAGGTCTTGCTCCGAACAAAACGAAAGATATTAATGATGTTGTTGTGAGGGCGATGATTGCTGGAAACGCCGCTAATTTTCTGACTGCATGTATTGCCGGTGAGTGGATATTAAACACATAGCTTCATTGGACATGGAAAGTCTGTGAATGTAATTTTTTTATACTCTCTAAACGACTACGTCTTTTTCCGGTGTTACTTTAAGTGTTAGCGGTGGTTCCGATTGATTTTGCTGAACATCTTAAAAACGAAGGCGGGTACAGCTTCTCTTTATCACTATTCGTTGATCGTCTCTGACAATAGACGTGAAAGGTATGGTCAAGAGTACAGAAATAGAAATGGTCTAACGACATATTCTTTACATTTAACTGCATTGCTAACATGGCGTACGCGTATTCCGAAGAGAAATTATCTTGAGCACAATGCGAGCTTTGTCATTATTAAATGAGCCTCCATTTTCTATGGGAGCGGGTCGTTTGGATTCATGGTACATGCAAAAATTGACACCTCCTTAAAGTACTTTTTCTGAAAGATGACCTGGTCTATTCATCAACTGTAAAATGTGATATCCTAATCTACGCATATCCTTCACAAAATTGTTGTATCCCACCATATCAGTCTCCACGCAGAGATTGAAGCGCGGTGTGGCGGCAGTGATGTATAGATAATTCTAACAAAGCTAGAGGGTCTCCGAGTTGTTGATCACACGCCCCCACCAATCTCTGCTGCAGGTAAATTTAAATATTCCAAAGTGGGACTTCTTTCAGTCCTGCGCGCGCCCGACTGGCTCAATAAACCTGGTCGACATCTCAGATTTAGATAGGAGCTGTCATGCTAGAGATCGGACTTGCCGTACCATGGTAAAAATAATACATTATACACTTGTACATATGATGCATAATCTTCTATAACTTTGACAATCGCGACTTCAATACTGACAGCCATTGAAGCATATCTTTTGAATCATCGATTCTAATCCAGGTAACCTGGAGCAAGGTCTATGTTTTGCATGTGTTCACAGAATTGAGGATCGGTAATGAAACTGGCGTATTTTTCATTTATCTAACGTTTTTTTTGGTTCCAAGTATTATATATATAAAGACAGAGAATGTATATCATAAAAAAAACGCAGATTATCCAAAACATGGGTGAAAACCGTCCCCTGTGGTAGAGATTAGTGTGGCTACTGTTAAGACTCCCCTGCTAGATTATGATAATTATCCACGCCGCGCACAATCTCTGTACAGAGATTGCCACCATATATTGTCATTCCCCGCACTACTATGTAAAGGGGCGATTTGTAAGGCCTGACATGTAGTGGCATGGTGACACAGATAGCCAAGTTTGGTTTCATAGTACGTATGTTGTGAGCAGGCATTTGTATGGTTTACTGCTTGTTTGCCGCAACCAACACGGTTGTTGGTAGAATCATTTTTCCACTTCTATAAAACTTTTACACAGACGAAAATCATGTTCCGTTTCTGATGCATCATAGGTCTGATTTAAAGGAATATCTATAAGTGTCAGTATATTTGGCTCTTGTTGTCATACTTTCACACAAATCTTATGTAAAATACACTCTTTCAAATTCTCTACAGTACAATTTGACCCCTTAAGCCGATACCCTATTTTACATCGACCCCCTCCAAGTATAAAAACTGAAAGTCATAAAACTATCGTTATAACTCAAATGCTGCTGTTTCGTTTATTTTTTGCAGGCATCCTTTACCAAGAGGCTGACATTTTAACGGAATATATGGGGAACAGTACGTTAGCAAATATTACAGATGATTTTACTACCGCAGTAAATGGTTCCCTGTGACAAGTTCAAACTCGCTTTTAACTAAAGAAGCTTCGTCTATGTACTGCATATTGCATAGGATCATATGAAAGGAAATTTTAATGTTCGCCTATTTATTAGCTCACGTGTGTAAACACGTGGGCTATTGCATTAGCGATGTCCGTCTGTCTGTCCGTGTATGTATGTGTGTGTGTGTGTTAGTGTGTGTGTGTATGTGTGTCTGTATGTCTGTTTACACGATAACTCAAAAACGTCTGAACGGATTCAAGTCAGATTTGGTACACAGGTACCATATGCTACTTGCAAGAACTGATTAGATTTTGGTTAGTGTGGCTTGCATATTGATGAAGTTATGCAATATCGTTTTTTTTCCCGTACAATGGTTACCCTATGGAGACGGTATTGACAGTGTAGACATATATCAAGAAATACTGCACAAAATTGCATGAAACTTTTCAAAGATGACAATCTAAGAACATTATGATGATACTGTGAATGTCATGTCAATTATCTGCTCGTTTGCATATTTAATTAACTTTTGTTGTTAGTGAGATAACTCTGAAATTCCTGCACTAAACTTGATGATACTTGCAACAAATATTAATCTGATATATATCTAATTATACTTAGAAGCATTAGGCAGTGTCAAGTTAATAAATAGCTCATTTGCATATTTATGAAGGTTTGTAATTAGTCATATAACTCCGATATAACTTCTCCAAATGTGATGAAATCTGTTGCAGATACTGATCCGACAGATATCTAACTGTACTGTAAAACATTTAGAGATGTGAAATTAATTAAGGGTTCATTTGCATATTTAATGAACTTTGTATTTAGGAATATGACTCCAAATTACAGCGTTAAATTTGATGAAACTTGCTACAGATGTTGATCCGATAAATATCCAATTGTACTGAGAAGCATTGAACAGTGTCAAGTAAATAATTAGCTCATTTGCATATTTCATAAAGTATCATAATTAATCATATAACTCCGAAATAACTGCATCAAATGTGATGAAAACTGCTGCACATACTGATATGACAGATATCTAACTGTGTTGTAAAGCATTTAGTAGTGTAAAGTTAAT
>LD392552.1:183953-194072 GCA_001465055.1 Ptychodera flava
TGTGTTTTGTGATATAATGTTTGTTATAAAAACAGAATCGATGATAGTAAAATCAAATTTTCTAGTACTTTACCGGATTCATATACTATCGACAGTCTTGTAAATGCCAAATTATTTTCAGCAGATAATCGAAGTCAATATGTGTACCATGCTGCGGCCATGTCGTTAAAAATAAGACTCTTATTCTTGTTTGTCGAAGAATAATGAATACAAAATGCGATTCTCTGCCAGGTTATGCCCATGATACTATACCTTGCCGCGGTTATAGCCTTCCTGTATCATATCGGTGTCATACAAATAATTATCACAAAGTTAGCCTGGATACTGCAATTTACGATGCATACTTCAGCTTGTGAATCTCTGGCGACTGCAGCTGCTATATTTCTGAGCATGGTAAGTTCAATACATGCGTTTTATGCAACTTAAACGGAGTTCATATTACTATCTCGAATACCGATAAATATATATATATAGTTGCAGCATAGTGACTAATATGAAAACAAATGCATTCATAGTGAATATATAATTATACTAACTCCTTTGTGAAATACTGGTTCTTTTACTTATTTAGTACAAAACGAAGAAACTGTAAATGTTTCTGAGACAGATTTGTCACAAAGTTTGTTGTGTACAACAAGGTTACCCTGCAGCGACCAGTTTTCAACATATAATCTGCAGTTTTGTTTGATTGTTTAGTAAATGACTAGTGCTTCCAAACTGATATGTCTTTGAGTCTCCATTTGATTTACTAAAGATAAGATTAACATGATGTTTCATATGAAGAAAGCGTATACATAATCCCAAAATGACAAAGTCTACTCGATTTCCAAAAACAGGTGCGTGACTGACAGAGCATATCGTCTACATAGTAAGTAGGTGTATGAATAAGGGAAACTTTAGTTATGTCCTTCTGCAGGCAGAAGCTCCAATGTTGGTAGGTCCTTACATGTCTGCAATGACTGCGTCAGAACTCCACGCAGTCGCTACAGCTGGTTACAGCACAATCGCCGGGAGCATGTTCGGTGCCGCGATATCATTTGGTATCAGTCCTTCACACATGGTTACTGCCTCTGTGATGTCAGCACCAGCAGCTCTTGCCGTCTCCAAGTTGTTCTATCCCGAAACCAAAAGGGCGCCATCCTCGAGGAGATATAAATCGCTAAAAATAACTTTGCCGTGAGTATTTTGCTGATACTACGTAGCTTTTCATAATTTCAACTTATGAAATTGAGAGCTCAAATTTTCAATTCAAAAAAACACCGCGTTAATCTAAAGTACTAATGCAGTACACTCTCCCAAAATAAAATTTCGTTAATTGTGAATTAATTCCCTAAAATGAATATTTTACGCACGACGATAATGCTTATAATTTCATTGCTTGGATGTGTGTTCTAATCAAATCGGTTCTTTTATTTAGGAAATATCAGAATGCCATCGAGGCGCTCTCACAAGGAGCAATGAAATGTGTATCTGTAGTTGTTAATGTGTGTGTAAACTTCATCATCATCCTGGCTGTGTTAGAATTCCTGAACGCTTGCCTTTCGTGGGCGGGGGCAATGGTTGGTCATCCTGAATTCAGCTTTGAGGTACGTCCGTTACCAGTGACCTGAAAGATCCGTAATATTGTCTTTTAAAGTGTATGTCCCGCATAAATTCAAAGTTAATTTTGCTTAAAATGAGCCATGCTATATGATTTTGCCACCCCTACTTTATCAAATAAATGCATCACCCCAATGAAACGACGCCGTTAAATATTATTAAAATGCAATATGTTGTGCGACTTTGAAGTTAGCTGCCATTCGGGTCGTTTCGGAATTCGCGGGCATTGCCACCGGAAATGACGTAACTAATAGAATGTACGAGTGAGTGTGTTCACCTCGGCCATTGCGAATGTTACCGCTGTGGCTTCAACATGGTGAGAAGTTACGCCTTTGGTGGCTGAAGTGACTGCAGCCATTGTCAGTTTATTGCATTTTAGGATGATGTATTAGCCGCATTTGACAAAATTACAAGAAAGGGTCGGAAAAGAGGCATTCAGACAAGCGTTTTCTGCGGTGCACATTTTCGAGTGCCGTGACTAGAATAAACACTGTTCGGAAGCCAGATATACGGTAAGAATTACCAAGATAGACTCTAATTCCTGGAGTTACTACATCGATTATGTAATCGCAATGCCGTACCAGTACGACTATTGTCACCAGAAAGCTTCGCGTGTATCATCATCAACTGTGGACAAGAGCGAGAACAGCAGCAAGACTGCGACAGGTTGCCCAAAACATGTCAAGGATGCGGGGGCCGCGGAGAAGTATGGCCGTGTTTACATCCCCCAAGACTGATCGCCGATTCAGGTGCTTTACGAAAGTGATTGTAAATAAATAAATGAATACAAGTACTAGATCTCATGCATGTGTGAGTGTATAATTAGTAACGTTAGGAGATATCTAATTTTATATTCCTAAAAAGTTTACGTAGTGATTGACTGACTCTTTGCGAGACTGAACGATAGGTTGTGTATAATACAGCACGGCGCTGCCAGTAACAGTGACACAACGTGTAGCAAAGAAGTTTATACTGTTGACGAAGCAGTCGCGTTGTCGTCATCTGTTCCCTTCTGCTCGACTAAGTCTCCCCTAAAATATTTTATCTTCTTTGAGAATTTCGCAATCATGAAACAATGAACACTGTGCTTTATATCGCTGACACTTAATCAAGAAAAAAAACTGCGGAAGCGTAGCTGATCACTCCGTCACAGAAATGGCCGGCTGAGCCGCCCGGCCTCGGGTGCCAGTGTGCCCGATATTTACATCATGTCAATTTTAATTTATCTCTTCCCGAGAATTTGGCTAGACATGTCTTTACGGTCACATATTTTTAAAAGTGTCAATGTTCATGTGAGGTTTTATAACGCCAAACTGAAGATTTTGCGGCGAGAATACTACCTTTGGTGTTTATGCTAACATGACCCTCAGCCTGTTCCACTTCCAGCTGTTGATAGGAAAGATGTGTGTTATGAACGGTGGACAATTTTCAACGTGATCTCTACTACATTTATCTACAAGCGTCATGGTGTAATTCAAATTTTTATATACAGATTTTGAACCAGGCAATTTGTGTTGAGAAGTAATAATAAGGTGGGATGGCAACTCCAGACTTATATTTATATTTTGTTAGCTTGCAGTTGTGTGTACGGTAGTGCACTGGTGTGTTTGACTGTGGTCACGGTGGGCTTGTCACTGACGCGACGGTCAACAAGAGTTTAGGTTAAGGTTCTGACTTAAAATTTGCAGGCCTGTAAATTCTGAACAGCTTTGTCATATCTTCTGTGACGATGATATTCTCAGTTGCACTGCTTTCACTCATGAAATTATCACTATCTCCATAGTCAATGCACGAAGTCACCATCACCCATTCTATTAGTGACGTCACAGCTACTTACGCCCAAAACGGGGCGAGCTCGGCAATTTCCGGAAAATGTCGCCATGATGGAAATCGAAAAGTGCAACTTTTCCCGTGTTTTCGTCGAAATAACATAATACAACCGTCTAAAAACCGCTCAAATAAGCTTCAGTTTATGTGTAAATGTTTGTTTTATTAATACCAATTTCATTGGCAACCAGAACTATAGTATATGCGCCAAGTCAAACGAAAAAGTCTCAAAATGTGGCAGGACTCACACTTTAAGCTATTTTCGACTTTAAGATCTGGGCTTTATACTTATAGTACCAAAATGCAACAGCGCTACATCCGATTCATGATTTCATTGAACGTAACTATACAAATACGTGACAATATCCTTTGCCAGATGATTACACCACGCTTGTAGATTTCGTGGCGTTGAATTTTTGTTTTCATATATACCTTACAATGTCCCCATATTTACCGCTATGGGTTTTCATTACTCCAGTTAATCTGCGCATGGGTCTTTATGCCGGTTGCCTACCTGATGGGCGTCGACGGGAAAGACTGTTTCATAGTCGGTGAACTGATAGGTATGAAGATTGTGACAAGCGTATTCGTATCTTACAAGAAGATGAGTGTATATCTGAAAAATCGCGAGTTAGTCTGTGAGTATAGAGCGGGCAACTTCAGGTCAATTGCTCTCCAAACCCCATGTTTGCAGAAGCAAGAGACAGACCATTGATTCCGTTTCAGCAGCAATTGTTTGTCTGTCTGTCTGTCGTCTATCCGTGCTTATGATTGATAGAGATGGTTGAAGAAGAAAATCTCAATCTCTCTCTCTCTCTCTCTCTCTCTCTCTCTCTCTCTTTTCATTCATTGTGTATGTAATAATTACTTAATAGCTTGATACCAGGGTGAATTTATCGGTATTAATTGTCGGCTTTTTGTTGTCATATCAAATGATGGATCGTCGTTCTTGACATTATTAAAACTTTTGATAAGAGGTACAATTGATGTGTCAGGACTGAGCATAAAGTTGCTCTAACATAAGCAAACGAAGCAATATTTGCATATGAAAAACTATAAGTAATCAATGCTGATGCAAATTATTTAATTGTACCTAGTTTAAGTAAAACAACATCACAATTATTTCTGTCTGATCTTGTTTCACGCAGCCTCGTTCTGAACTGATAGCAACATACGCCCTTTGTGGGTTCTCTCACATCGCTGGTATTGGAATGACGATGGGAACGTTCATAGGGCTTGCTCCGAACAAAACGAAAGATATAAATGATGTCGTTGTGAGGGCGATGATTGCTGGAAACGCCGCTAATTTTCTGACTGCATGTATTGCCGGTGAGTGGATACGAAACACATAGCTTAATTGAACATGGAAAGTCTTTGAATGTAAAGTTGATACTCTCTAAACGATTACGTCCTTTTCCAGTGTTACTTTAAGTGTTAGCGGTCGTTCCGATTGATTTTGCTGGTCATCTGAAAAACAAAGGCGGGTACAGTTTACTGCAATGCCATTCTGAGCATTTTACCACCATTCGTTGAGGGTATGTGGCAAGAGATGTAACAGGAATGGTCGAGAGTGCAGAAACAGGAATTCTCTAACGACATATTCTTAACATTTACCTGTATTTCTAACATGGCGCATTCCTAACAGAAATTATTTTGAGCATAATGCGAGCTTTGTCATTACTAAATGAGCCTTCATTTCTTAAGGGAGGGGCTCGTTAGATTTATGGTGCATGCAAAAATGGATCCCTCGTAATATTACTTTTTCTAACAGATGACCCCCTCAATTCATCTATTGTAGAATTTGATATCCTCAATTATGCAGATCCTTCACATAATTGTAATGGTGGTATCCCCGATATAGATAGCGGTCTACCCGCACTACTGTTGCGTTAAGGGCAAATGTCTATTATTTAGCTGCAGCTGGCGCTTTGCTACTTGTGTCTTTGTATGAGTTAAAGCACGTAGACCGATATGCGTTCCAAATACTATTGGATACATGCAATTTTCCAATCAGTATAAAACTGCAGTTTACATCCGATGGTGGAGGTCATCTTTGAGAAACGTGGGAGAAAAATGAGACGAGACTTTGCCATGTATACATAATTAAAAAGACGCAGATGTAATATCACAACACAGTTCACAACACAGTCACTGCCATATAAATGGATATTTTTTGATGAAATTAAAAATTAATATTTGTTGTACGCGCACATCGCTTCTGATCGTCCTATATAGTACATTCATATCTTTTGTCAAACATTGTTTTTCCGTTTATATTTTGGGAACTCGCAAGCGGGTATCACTTCCCCTTGCGATAGCAACAAACGGTACTTGAAATCAGTAAATTTGACAACTAATTGACTCGGGCATAGCACTTGAAGACCTAATTAATCACAGATATCATGTCTCAGCCACCAATGTATGATCTACTCCTGTTTGTTTGTTTGAAAGTATGTAGTTATATTGATAGAGAGTACACAAAATGCTACTGCTTATATATATATATATATATATATATATATATATATATATATATATATATATATATCTCGAAATATACAGATGTCCTCGTGGGAAATTAAATTGCTCAATGCAAAAGCAGGGCGTTATAAATAAACAGATTACTTCAAGTACAAAGTAATGGAATCTATTACTTAAGTTTCATGCATCTTGCAATCCTAAGATAGAGTGAAAGGATTACTAGCTCGACACTCTTACATATATGATTGGGACGAACCATTCTATTTGTAGGTAGTGTTAAAATTCGATAAATAATATTTGTTTTGGTGGCGACATTTTGAAACCAACTCAGAGCGTTTGTTTAACAGTGTAGATTTGTCAGCATTGATAATGTGCAGCTTTTCTGATATACAAAGATTACATCGCTTGTTCATGTTAGAGTAGCTCAATGCTTTATCAATGATTGACCATGAAATGTCAAAGTCTTGTGCCTTATTTCTTGAGTTCCATACATATTTTGATAACTCGGTGTCGTTTTTGTATCTCTCGTTGCGGAACGATTTCATGTGATTAGTGTAGCGCGTCTTAAAGGTGTTATCAGTGAGGCCGATATAAGCCCTCTCTCCGTTGTCCTCCGTTGATACGTTGATACGTTGGCCTTGTATATATATATATATATATATATATATATATATATATATATATATATATATATATATATATATATATATATATATATATATATGTATCGAAATTTAAAATCATGACAGTTGTACAATACAGTGGTTGTAAACTACTGTATCTAATTTCAAATCTACTTTGACTTATTCTGAGTAATAATATTCATACTTCGTAAGGCCGTAGTGGCATGATGACAAAAGTTGCCAAATTTGGTATCATAGTCATTATACTGGAAGCAGGCATTGTAAGGTTTCCTGCTCTTTTGCCGCAACCAACACTGTTGAGAGTAGACTGGAAGATCCGTCGCTAGAGGGCGTTCTTTACGCTCAAGAGGAGGGAGCCATGGGGAGCCTCCTCGAGCGACGGATCTTTCAGTCTATTTTGAGGGTTGTTGGTAGAATCCTGTTTACACTGCTTTTAGACTTTTATACAATTAAAAATTTTGTTCCGTTTCTGATGCATCATAGGTCTGATGTATCTATGATTTTTAAATTTCAGTCCATATTGCTGATATTGTCATACTTCCTCACAAATCTTATGTAAAATACACCCCTCCAAATTCTGTATAGAAACATTTGATCTCCTAAACCGACACCCTGATTTTACATATACCCCTTCCAAGTACAAAAATGAAAGTCCCCTAAAACTATCCTCTTAACTCAAAGAATGCTGTTTCGTTTCTTTTTTGCAGGTATCCTTTACCAAGAGGCTGACATTTCAACAGTCCCTATGGGGAACAGTACATTAGCAAACATAACAAACAATTTTACGACCGCAATAAATGGTACCATGTGACATGTTTCAACGCGCTTGATTGAAGAATATTCAACTATGTACAGCACATTACACGGAATGATATGACTGGCATTTTTAACTTGCTTTGCCGATTCATAGACTCATATTATATATATATATATATATATATATATATATATATATATATATATATATATATATATATATAAACACATTACTTAAAATACAAAATATAATATATGTTACTTAAGTTCCATGCATCCTGCAATCCTCAGACAGAAGTGAAAGGATTCCTGGCTCGAGTCTCATTTATATAATTGAGACGTACCATTATCTGTAGGCGGGGTCAAAATTTGATAAATTATTTGTTTTGGTGGCGACATTTTGAAACCAACTCAGAGAGTTTGTTTAACAGCGTAAATTTGTCAGCGTTGATAACGTGTAGCTTTTCTGATATAAAAAGATTCCTTATGTTAGAGTAACTCGATGCTTTCACAAGATGAAAATCCAGATTTATGCGCAGCTTAAAGGTGACATAAAGTTGCATAAAGTTGATCTTTAATCATCTTTATGCAGCATAAAGCTAGAACTTTATACACCTTTATGCTTGTGCATAAGAGGGTTTAATGGCCGATAAATTTAGCCACCTTTATGCAGGTTATTACAGATCCATAAAGATTCACATTTACGCATTTGAGGAAAACATCTGATGCTCTATTTATGCATCTTTATGCACTGCATAAGTAACATCTTTAATTCTTTTGGGTCCAGATATCAGGCTGCTTGTTTTCAAATTCATCAGCTTTCCGTGGTTCGTACTTTCTTATCAACATATTTTTTTTCTGTGTATACTGTCAGTATTACTTTAATACCCAGCATTCTGGTCTTAAGCATAGCCAATGTATATGTGGAAAACATTGTTATTTTTGAAAAATGAATCTAAATCATGATTAAAATTCTATTTTCAACAGTAGCAATGTTATAAAGTCAGTGATGATCAGATGCATAATTTGTTGTACTTGAAGATTCACTTATTTACCAACACAATTAACATCAATGCCGTACTAACTGCTTTTAATACTATAACCAATCTAACACACACACAAATATCTAATAAAGCAAGATCTTAGAATAGGTATCTGTTTTAATTATGTTTATTTGAAAGACTTAAATCGCAGACTTCATCAAAGTTCAATGTAACACATTGACTTCATCTGTAGAAACCTGTTACCAAATATCAAAACTATGAGAAGAGCACTTTTTGAGAAACACTTTTTTTGACCAAAAATTGCAAAAATTGGCCCACAATTACAAACTTGAAGATTTCATAATAACTTGAGTATCTCACAGTTTGCTCATCCCTATAAATATGTAAACCAAATATCGAAACTGTAAGACAAGTGCTTGTGGCGAAATAAATTTTTTGATCAAAAATTGACAAAAATTTCCTTAAAAATACAAATTTGCATATTTCTGCACATTTTAGATTGAAATGTCATCCCAAGAGACTTATATACCAAGTATCATAGCTATCTGACCTGTAGTTTTGACGAAGATTTTTTTAAGATTTCCACCAAAAATTACAAAAATGGAACAATGCTAACTAAAGTCACTTTGAGTGAACTGCATATCAAATTTCAAAGCAATCGCAAATGCAGTTTCAGAAAAGAATTCTTTATCAAAAAAAGCAAAAAATACAAATTTCCTAGCGATTTCAACAAAGTGTAGTCAGACTTGTAGTTTCAGACACAGGCTCTCCTTAGCCGGAATACTGCTAAATAGATCGATCTTAAGCTCAATCTATCGATCCTGTAGTCGATATGCCCGCCACTGTAACCTAAATACTCACAAGGTGTGCAACAGAATCACTCAAAAAATGCAGCACCCGATTTGTCAACTGGTCGTGCGCCACTCACACAAAACATTCATTCAAATTTCACCTTTGGACCCCACACATTATATATTTTCTGTTAGCCCTATATCTCAACATTATGAAAAATATGTTTTTTTTCCATAATCACTGTGTCTGTGTCCATTTCTCTCAAAAATATGCGTTTTTGAGTTTTTTTACCTAAAAACATTTTTCTATTCCCTTTAGTTTCAACACAATAAGGAGTGAAAGTAACAAATCTGGGTTTTTGAATAAATTACCGGGTTTCGTTCACTTCAGCAAGAATTTCTATTGTTCTATAAATTTTACCGAAAATCTGAGACATCTTTTTACAGATATGTATTGCTACTCTGACCGATCAGACCGATCTGTGCACCCTACTCCAACCTATTTTCTTTAAAGTTACGCTTGTCAGGCCAAAATCGGAAGAGAGATAATCAAAGAATTGTGTAATCACCCCTATACGTACACAGTCCTTGTGAAGGGACTGTGGTACGTACAAACATCGATCGTTGATATGTGGAGGGACTGTGATATGACTTTCCGGGCGATTTTTATTCATGTTCATGAACTTGCATCAAGCAGGAGACTAGATGTTTTGTATTTTACATCAAATACCCTTCCGAAGATCATAAATGGCGAGAAAATCGGGAGAAACACACACAAACCATTAAGATGTACGAGTAATGAGGACGGTTTATTTACATAATAAACACTGCCACGGCTAATCTGTTTTTTCTCAGATTAGAGCCTAAGCTTGTTACCGTAACTGTAAACGGTTGTCCAGCTCTATCAATCCGTTTCTCTTCAGTTTAAAAGTATCTTTTACGCCCGTCGGAGGCGAATTGCGATATTTTACGTTTGCGAGAGTCTCAGTCACGGAAGCCATGGCGGTGACTATTCAA
>LD392552.1:194108-204221 GCA_001465055.1 Ptychodera flava
TTATCGCCGACCTTATACGTCTCACTCACAGGCGTTATGAGGACCGGGTTGTTTCCAAAGTGCAGTTTATACTATGAGTTCATGCTACGCTCTGACGTTCTGCTATGTAAGCCTATAACAGAACGTCGCAGCCTAGCATAAACTCGTAGCATAAACTACACTTTGAAAACTACCCGGTCCACATAACGCCCGTGGTCTTCCTCGAGTGAAGTTCGAATGCACTTTTGAAAAGGCCATTCACCTGGAATACATAATGGAATTTTCATCCAGTCAAAAATTGAAAAACAAAACAAAACTGTAAGCTTATCAGTCAATGCAGCAAAGCAGATATGGTAGAAATATTTGCCAGGTAGAAAAAGTCCGCCACGGTTATCCGGCGTGTCGGCTTGTTATCTCAGTAAACATGTTATAAACCATGTCAGACTCGTTCTGATCGATTGACTGAGGTATGTTTGCGGCCTTATTTAACTGCAGGAGGGTATATCATATCTAGAGTTGCGACAGGCTTGTGATCTGGGCTTTATCCGATCATCTGATCTTGGCGTTTCACACTTGATCAAAACCCTGTAGGCTATACCTTCAAAATGACAGCGAAAAATACTGCTTTTGTCACTTCATTGATGATGTGTTCATTGATACGTAGTAATCCCCTACCCCAGCGAGTTGAATGAATATGTTACTGTTGCAATGATTAATTATTTTACCATCAAGGAAGTTATAATTTCAAAAATAATCACAATGATTGCTATCATGGCAAAGGAAATAAAGCTGCGATGAAAAAAATAATTGGTAACTGGTCGTTTTGTCACCAAGTCGTTTCACCCCTCAATTTTCGGAACGAGGTTTTCTTTCCTTCAATGACTTTTTTTTCTCGTCGTCGTTATTTTCTCATATTACGTTACATTGGTGGTGAAACAACTAGTATCTGAATACTGGTAGTCAAGCATTGTGAATCTTACACTGAACACCAATTCAGAGCATCGTTCATCAACGTGTTATATTCATAAACATTCCTTTGATGTCAAGACGATAGGAGATGAGACTGTATACTAGAAATTAAAGCTACCGAGAAGAAAGAAATCGACAGCGTTCGATAAGAAAACTATTAGAGAGCATGTTGAAACACAGTGAGATATTATATCAAAGCCACTTAACTGTGTTCACCAATCGTTCCTTTATTTCTCATATAATAGGCAGTACATGTAAGCTCTTCATCAATGATCTCATTGCAAAACTTACACTACAACTATGGAGTAGAAGATTTCACATTTTCAGTAATTACTGGCAGAACGAAGTAGAATTAACAGTAAGAATTACAATATAACAAATTGGATTCACTTAAGTCAAATGCCACATGATATCAGAGTCAGTAGTAAATTGAAACTTGATTGAAAGCTATCATAATTGTATAGGCGAAATTCAAATTTTTGGCAATGCCTGCTATTATGATACTTTTCAATAAATTCTTATTGCATTCATTCATTCATTCATTCATTCATTCATTCGTTCGCTCGTTCGTTCGTTCATTCGTTCGTTCGTTCATTGATTGATTGATTGATTGATTCATTCATTCATTCATTCGTTCATTCATTCATTCGTTCGTTCGTTCGTTCGTTCGTTCGTTCGTTCGTTCATTCGTTCATTCATTCATTCATTCATTCATTCATTCATTCATTCATTCATTCATGACACATAAATGTGCTAAATCTGAAAAGTTAGATATTATATCACAAAGTCTTTAGGCTGTCTCTATAGCAGCTCCCTTCCTGGTATCTTTTTCTTTCCGTGCGAGACCCTTACATTACCACAGTGTTGGGCATTTCAGCAGGGGACTTGGTTTCTATCTCCTTGCTTCCGCCTTGTGCAGGAACAGCGGGTATTTCATCTCGTAATTCGGTCTTTGCCTGGTGAATGATAGAGAGAACTACAACAGAAAAGAACCGCAAGGGTATATATGCTGATTTTGCATTTAGTCGTGTGTGACACAGTAATTATCATAAGTATGTCTGCTGATTTCAACCTTCGAACCCCATGCAACGCTCTCGTAACCTCTAAAACCTCATTGGTGACATGAGAACTTCTAACATATTCTAGTTACAGCTAATTGTATTGTAAGGGGGCCTACATTCAGGTTAAATTACACACATGTACTATTAAATTCCTATGCAAAAGGTAACCATGCGAGGTAAAGCTATTTTTTGTCAACTTTGACTAAACATTCGCTGTTTTCACCTTTCATATGTATGGTGTGGTGAAGTTCTCACTAATCGTGCCCATCGTGGTGTTGGCCATTGCCGTCATTTCGTCGCCTTCGTAGAGGATACCTGTAATGGCACAATATGAAAATCAAAAGGCACTTACGTGGCCCTTACTTAAACATACGGGAAACTGCTTCCAGTACAGCATACGCATACTAACGTAGCACTGGTTACAAATGAGTCTAAAGCTGTTGTTGAATATCTTGAACAACGTTCGGGTTTTGTGAGAGCTTTGGTACCAAAAGACTTCAATATTCTCGAAGTTTCAAATTTAATCATAAAGGGATCAAACAATGTTGTGAACATGCATGTTTAAGGTTTACTTTTTCGCCATCTCGTAGGAGTTAATATAAGAGTTCTCCTCACGGATTTGCAAAGATTGGTTTCGCATTGGTCGTTCCTGACGTTGCAGCGTTGCAGAATGCAAATTAATACAGAAATGAATGCGCAATATATACATTTAAAATACGATGCTTTGATCATATTGATGTCGTCTGATATGCTAATGTAGTCTTCAATTAACTGCTTGCAAGGACGTGCCGTATAACGTGAATAATGATTGTGTTCTCGAAATGAGGTCAACTTTAGGATGTTTCCATGCCTTTTGCCATGTCAATGGACAAACAATTTATTTCACTTTTATGAGAGGTCAAGTGAAAAGCCAAATAGACAGTTGACACATGATGCCCTTGACTTCATCCACGCGCACGAATCAATACGAATAAGACTATGCTGTTCAGAGTATATGAAATGCACTTCTCTGAGATGGATAAAAGTAATATCGATTTAAATAATACACGAAAAAGTCAATCTTTTGTCGCACTTACAGCGTGAATATTGTAGCTAAATTTGTATGAAATACTAACCAGCAATACATGCCGTCAAGAAGTTAGCAGCGTTCCCGGCTATCATCGCTCTCCCCGCAACGGCAGCAATGTCCTTTGTTCGGTCAGGAGCGATAGCTACCATAGACCCAAGCGTCATCCCAATACCAGCAAGGTGTGAAAATCCACACAGAGCGTAAGTGACGATAACTTCAGACCGAGGCTGTAAATGTAAGCATGAATTATTAATAGTAAAATAAACGATGACATGTACTCTTAGAAGAAGACACACGCAACTCAATCATTCTTCCTGGTCTTATAAATAGTAATGTATTTGCTTCTAGTTTCTTATTGTACATTTCCATTTTGAACAACGTCAAAGTGCGTTTTACGTCAACAATTGTTCATATTCCGATTTTCTTCAGTTTGCCTCGGGTTTTCATCAACTCCTTTCATTTTTCTGACGATAGAAAATCCCTAAGCTTTGGTTCAATGTTAGTAACCTCGGTAAAGAGAAGGTTAATTCCAGCCAAACGACAATGACGAAAAGTGCTACAGCTTTTCGCTCCGATGCTCACCGATATTGTCGGTTCTAGTCCCAGTTCACGATTGTCTAAAATGACGGCGAGTTTCCTGTAGGACACAAGTACACTGGTAACAATTTTCATGCCAATCAGTTCACCAACTAAGAAGCATTCTTCCCAGTCTACACCCATCAAGTAAGCAATCGGCATGAACACCCATGCGCAGATCAGCTGTCGGCCAATAGAAAGAAACGGTTGTTAGAAGATGCATTCGAGGATACTAAATCGGCAAGATGTGAAAACGTAATACCTTTGAAATTTGCAGATAACTCATACTTTGTTTATCAAGCCTTTGGTATTGGGTTACAAGTGGATAGATAGGCATCGCAATTCGAATCCCACTCTTTACATGTGTATTTACCTCAAAGCTTAATGCAGGGTATCCGACCATTCCACCGGCCCATGAGAGAAATGCGTTCAAGAATTCCAAAAGAGCCAAGAACACAATAAACGTGCCACCAATATTGACGGCTATTGGTACGGCCGCCATAGCTCCTCCAGCTACTGCATCAATGGCGTTCTGATATTCCCTAACAAAATAGAAAAAGTAGGTTTTTAGAATGACATAGCAAGCTGTGGACATCGTGATGATTTCAAGGACTACATCTCGCGGGTAAGTTTGACATTTTATACCTACCCGAGAAATCTCGGTGTTAATAAGAGGTATTGGTTTTTATACATTTGAAAATAGATTACCACTAGAATTCTAAAACTGTCAAAATACTCGCCATACAAGAAAGCAGTAGGTGTTGGGTATTGACGTCAAAAATTGATTTTGTCCAATCTTTTAATTTTTAACCTATTATGATCAACAATCATACATCACATTGCATAAATGGTGGAATCTGGATTTCCTAGTGAGTTTGCAGTGTTTTGTTCTGATCCATAATTTGGGTATGCGCAGTCATTTTAAAATCACTGAAATATAACGATTTGTTGAATATTACTCCAAATAGGTCGGACATTGTGTTAGTCATATGCCAACACTCTTTACGAACACCCATGCGCAGATCAGCTGTCGGATACAATGCCTACGATTGACAACAGAATCGTGGAAAGTGAAGAAGGACGACTCACGGTAAACGTGGCTTGGCCGTTTTGCGTGATTTGGCAGGCGATTTCTCCACTTCTGGGTATAAGATCTTTGAGATTGCCAAGGCCGCTGGTGCTGACATTACAGAGGCCGTGATCATGTACGATGGATTGATACCGAAGGCAATGCCGGACGCCAGTACGCTGCCGGCAATAGTTGAGTAACCAGCAGTTGCGACAGCATGGAGTTCAGACATGGACAAGTCTGAGAGATATGGGCCAATCATAAGCTGAGTTTCCGCCTACAGGTTAAAGCTCATACTGGTTAATTTCACGACTAGGACAAATTTTGAGGAATTTACACTGAATTAAACTGTAGCTTGTACATAACTATAGCCAATTCGTTTTGATGAAAGTATAACTTCAGTCTATTTTTACGGAGGGGAAATATTATGTCACATGTACTTAAATTTCCGCTGCTGGCATATTGTAGTTAGTAGAAGAGCTAAGTTGACAAGAAATTCTACGTGGAAAACGGTGCTCCCGGCCAACATTGTAAGAGATATAGCGACGAACTAGATCTCCAATCATTTAATTTTGCACCTAACAGAACTAAATGAAAATGCCAGCCATTAAAGAAGCTGAAAACGGTCCAAGAATGAAATATTACCATTTTCTTTCAGTGAGGGTTTCATATAAGACCCTTTGCTCTGAAGGCGGTTTTCAATAATTGCTACGGCAAGGTTGTACTCTGCAAATGCTTGGAGAATCTATTTGATTGTGGATATGCAAGCATAATTGCTACACCGAGGACTTCTCATTACAACAAAACTTTTAACAAAGTACGCGTTCACCCTCATTTGAAATTAAAAGCACGTAATGGAGCATGTACCTACCATACTCAGAAACATCGCACATGCTGTTGCGAGAGATTCCCTAGCCGAGGTGTGCATTGTGAACTGTAAAATCCAGGCTAACTTAGCAATAACCAACTGAACAAGACCAATGTGATAGAGAACTGCGATCACCGAGCCAAAGTACAACACCAAGGGTAGGATCTGCAATGAAATAAAGAGAAAAGGCTTAGAGACGCGATGGTGTGTTTACATCGTCACATGTCATCTTTAATAATTCACAAAATTTTGGGCATAGACCTGGTGTTAATAAATATATAATTTCTTTTTCAGATCATAGGTTACAATTCCAAACATTATTAGGTTATGTAACAACTGCTAAACGAATTTTGTCACTACTGGTCACTTAAACTAGCACTTCATTGACAAGGAAAATATACAGGCCCGGAAAGAGATATCAAAGGGTCCCATGGAATCACCTGGAGAAAAACAAATATTTCGCTTTCATGACCAGAAACTCTGTGAGGCCGTATTACAGTACTTGAAAGGGGTACTAGCCATGTTGTGTACGATTTCGGTCCCTTTATGTTTCTTTTGTTTACTTCCAATCATCAAAGGTAACATTATGCGGAAAAGAAGCAAAATAGAATATTCAGTTGTTCTGAAGGAGATAATACGTCGTTTTCTCTCAAAGAGGCTTATAAATATATAAGACGATCAATTTGTTCATGCAGGTACATTTATTCAAAAAAGTTAATTGTAGTCTCTCGTCTATTGCCTGGGCAACTAATCGACATATCAGTTTAACTAGCTCTGGTCATCACTTGCGATGGAGATGTTTTAAGCTCCTCACAATCTACCTTGAAAGCTACATAATGATTATACCACAATTCTCACATCCAGCTTCGACGTAGTCAACGAATATAGTCATCTGCTCGCCAAGGAATCGAAATGTTGAAAACCCCCACCTTGTGCGTAGGATCAGAAGGGCCAAGATCACTTGAAGAACCAGGCCCCAGATGACCGGTCGCCAACGAATCTGGTGATGTCATGAAATGGTCAACATGTTATCGGCATAAACAACAACGAACTCGCTGTGAGCCATTTTTGTGATGAGGGGTGGTGTTTGTTTCTATGGGGGACTATAGACGTCATTAGGAAAACTTTACAAAAAATAAATACGCTGGTTGTCACGGTACGATCAGTATACCTCGTTTTCTGTAGATTTGCAGGGATTGACCTTTGCTATTTTAATTATCGAGAAAAATGTAGCATCAGTCATTTTCAAAGGTTACTGTTTGGCCAAGTATTTCTGTTAATTTTATTCCATTTATTTAAAATCAATAAATCCATAGATGGATTTTCTCGGATTGATTAAATAGAATTTTGTAGCACAGATGAAAGTACTAACAGTAAACAAGGACTAAAATAATAAAAAAATCTCCATGAAAATTAGAAAAAAAAAACATGTAAAAATGAGGAATTAAACTGATAACCAGAATGAAGTGAAAATTCTCACGTGTTTCAGTATAAATTGCAGTTGTGTCGGAATTTAAACTTTTGCAACATGTTTACAACTTCATTGAAAAAGTTACGATCAACATCATGGACAATATTCACCACAGATCAATTCTCAAGGTAATGAAGTCTATAAATATGTAATGAGCTGAAATTTTCTTCTTCTGTCTCTTCTTCTTCTTTTCTCCCTTGTGTGTGTGTTAACTTGATATTCCTTTTATCTACAAGTACAAGACCTGTATTATAACCTGTATTACTACACGAAAACCATGTGACATGTAAATACACTCTTGTAACAATTGGTTTACAACCTTTCAGAAAATCTCAAGTTACCCAATAAAATGTTAAAGACAAAAACATTAACTGAAATAAAAATACTAAAATTTCTTTGACTGCTGTCATTGTATCACCACTTTATAGCAAGTGTAATTGCCTTTGGTCAAGTCCATCAAGCTATATATTTGCCAAACTGTGATAGCACATTTAGATATATAAATTATAAATTAGCTGACACGAAACTGCAAAATATCTTTCACTTATACATCATAATTGTCTCATCAATATACATAGCAAGTTTCATTTTTGTTAGAGTCCTTCCAGTCTTATATCCCGAATGGCGAAAGCCAGTTAAATATTTAAATTAGTAATTTGCCGATGTAAAAATGCTAAACAACTTTCATTAATATTTTATCATATTTCTTCAATGTACATAGTAGTTTTAATCTACTTTGATGAAGTTATTCAAGATATATCCCTGATTAGAAAAGTTTGTTAAACATGCAAATTAGCAATAAGATATTTACAGTGGAATTTGATCGAGTGTCCGGTTTGCCTTGCCGAGCTCGACAAGTCTACATGTTGCTTATCATTAGAAAAGTAAACATTTGCAACAAATTGAGTCTTTGATGTTAGATTATACAGCGCGCGCGGCGAACGTTTCCCATACACTACAATCATGACAGTCGTTTCAGCATGCCACTCATGCACAACAAGCTTGGCACCGCACTATAGCTATAGCACATTATCAAAGTTTCTTTCAGCTATTTGTATACTTTGGTTTGGGAAATACAACTCAGACAAAACTCACTGGCATATTTTTCGAGTGTCGGATCTATATCTCGAGGAAAGTCCTCAACATCAACCGGACTGACTCTGGGCGTTTTATTATAGTAGAACATTGTATTTCTTCAGCAAAGTAAAGAATATTTGAAGGCAGAGAGTTATCGCCGTCTCCTCCATGCTAACCCGTAGCCGTGTGTGATGCCGTCAGGGAAATTAAGTGCCAAAATATAGTGAATTATTTCAGAAACACTGGATGCGTTATTCAATTGCACAAAATGTACCGTGTTAATTGAACTGCACTTGCATGTGCAAAATCAACACTTTTCTTCAAGTCTATTTTGCAGCTCAGAGAAGTGTCAATTGAGAAAGTTTCATTTAGCTGAGACAAAAGAGAAAGCGGGATTAAAGTTTCATGCAGGAGTGTTTTTAGCATTTTCTGGTCGACAATATTCAGTGTTGTTTCGTGTCAAACTTTTTGATAGAGTAGACTGCACTGGCAATGCTACAGACTGCATGCTGAAGAAACTGTTGTCGTGATTGCTGACATCGAGAGAAGAAAATTTTTTTTAAAAAGAATTTACTTGTTTCTTCATAAAGTTCCCAATTTAAAAGTAAACACCTAAAAGAAAACTGGTGATGTGCATGTAGTACAGTGTTATGCTTTTTGTGAGTGACATGCTGAAACGACTGCAGTGCACGTGATCGTGACGAGACAGTGCCATGGGAAACGTTTGCCGCGCGCTGTAATCTAACACCAACCAAAGACAAAGACTGAATTTGTTGCAAATGTTTACTTTTCTAATGATAAGCAACATGTAGACTCGTCGAGCTCTGCAAGGCAAACCGGACACTCAATCAAATTCCACTGTAAAATAATCAAAACCGACTTTGGTAATATTATATCATTTATCTACAATATACATGGCAAGTTTCGTCAACTTTGGTCAGGTCAATCCATATTTACATCGCTAATTAGGAAAGTTCGTTAAATACGCAAATAAGTTATTAGCTAAAATAATAATGTTAAATGACTTTAATAATATTATATCGTAGTATCTTCCATGTACAGGCAATTTTTGTCAATTTTGATAAAGCCAATCCTGCTACATATCTCTAATTAGTAAAGTTCGTTAATATGAAAATAAGTACTTAGATGTTCTAAAAAATCTAAACCTACTTTTGGTCATTATGGTTTCTTCAATTATAAGAGCAAGTTTCATCGATTTTGATCAAGTCAATCTAGCTAGATATATATCCCGTATTAGGAAAATTCGTGAATATGCAAATTCGTAATTAGCTAAAGTACTTCCAATATTGTTGTATCATAGTATCTTCCACGTACATAGCAAGTTTTGTCAACTTTGGTCAAATCAATCAAGACATATAACCCTAATTAGGAAAATTCATCAACCCTTTTCCTGTCATGTCCATATTTCACCATCAAGTCAATATGACTAAAATTGGTGAAACACAACATATTCCATATGGTGTATTTTAACATATTATCATATACCCATGCTCATATTGCTACATCCTAGTGACGTTCAACGTAAAATATCAGCCGTGATATTTCACGGTAAACGTCGAGATATGCACGATGAACGTCATCAGTTTTAGAGTTTTCCCGAACTACATTAGCAGTTTGTTGGTAAACAACGTAAACAAGAAAATGGCTGCCGCTCCCCGCCTGCGAAGCGATGTCGCCGACGTAAAAACTTGAAGGGCTTCGAGGAACACGGGTATGTTTGGTCGCAAAATACGGGAATATCACGTTGAGTCTTGAAATGTTTTACCATGGTATTTTTTTGGTCAAGTTCTAGCAAACATACTGCCGTTCGCACGGCGCCGGCACTGTGCACGGTCTCCACCGAACATGTAATGAGCGCGTGGCGTGACAGCGATGTCGCGCGCGCGACGACTGTTGACATGGCAACTCTAAAGGTAAACTAACAAAATGGCGTCCCCTCTCCGCGCGAGCTCC
>LD392552.1:212046-236765 GCA_001465055.1 Ptychodera flava
AATGGGCTTCTGTAAAGATGGCCCAATTCACGGTCCTTCCACCGTGGTTTAAACCAACTACTGCAACTAGATCAACCATGTGTCAAGCAATGTGTTCCGGACAGTCTTTTTTCTTAAATGTAATCCCACATAGTAAAATAATCTTCTAAGTGCCATGAAGCAGAAGTGGCCATTCAATGTGCTCTAAAAATAAGATCTGCCCCACCAGCTAGAATTTTATGTAGCGTGCCAGCTTTTTAACTATTTGGTACATATTTTAACATCTGAACTCTTGGCCTATTTTGTTCTTGTTCTGATTCTTTGCACTACTGATATTTTTACAATTTCATGATTGTTTTATTGTCTTTTGGTATATGTTTGTTACCTACGAGTGTCTGTGTTTCATCGACAGTGTATACTTTTGCATTTTATTGAACTCAATTGCGTTGAAACGATGAAATATGCATACATGCATTTTATATGTGGATGCAATGACCTACACGTGTAGCCGCATATGTTTCATACAAATACTTTCTTGACGAATGAATTCTAGACTTATCAATAGGTTTGCAATACATAAGTGACAAATTTAAAATTTTTAGTCACGCGACTCTGAGAATGAGATCGTTCATTTTTTCTCACCCTGGTTCAATTATTCATATACTAATCATTTAGCAACTATCAAAAGAAGACAGTAAAGAGTGACATGTACAATCAGGAATTACTAACAAAAGGCTGTGAAAAAGGGCAACGAAGGTACGTGGCGTTTGAGATTTTGTGCTGTCAAAAACACATTTTGCGATAAAAAGACGCTAGAATAGACTAGAGTAGGATAAGAAAATGGAGGATATTTGACAAACATTCGAGATGCCATATCAATTCGTTTTGCCAGTATTACTTTCTATGAAGGGGGGCCTTGACTCAACGAGGGGTTGACTCCAACTGAGCCCATTCACGCCCTCAGTACGTGAACCTCGATATCACATGACTATTGTGTCGTGGCAATATTGCTTTGAAGACACCTATACGAATACAACGTTTTATAATTACGCAATTCCCTCGATGTCCATGACAATACTTCGAGCACCTAAATAGTATAGAAAGTGATAGCATTTGTAAAATATTTAACCTTTTCCTACTATAACAACACATACGTTAGAATTCTGAAACTTTCAATAAGAGAAGGCTTTAAGTACTCCGGGACAGCGACCAATTCGTTTGGAGTGCGACCCCAATGTATTTATGAGAGAAAACTTGCTTACCTGAACTGATGACGTTAAAACTGCAGGGGAAGCGATTTTTGTCCTTTTGATGAGTTGCTTGTGCAGCTTACCGTTTTAACGAAAAAGGAGCCACTCACTTCAAAGAAACCGAGGTTGATATAAATGAGCAAGGAAGTGATTTGCATGGACCCATTCTATCAATACGAACAGTGTATTTTGCATGAATTTACGTTTTAAATGTCAGGGTTAACTGCAATCTTTTGCATATTGATTGTTGTTATTCAATGAGAAAACTGAGTGTTTACTTAACTCTGCTATTCGCTGAACTGGCCGTCTCAACCACTGCCATACTTCTACCATTTGCATATGACACCTCCATCGTTTTCAAAGCACAAAGGTTATTTGTCATAAAAATTGCCTCTACAGCCTAATTTCTTAAATGCAACTTACAGTGCGTTTCACCTAAGTACCGCAACTCAGCGTATGAGACGGACACAATCCACGTACAAAACACACGATTGGCTTGGGTATCACGGACACATTTCAAAGCCACCGACTCGTCGATTAATTACAGTAACCCAGCATGGGGCAGCTGCTGTCTAGACTGAGAGATAAACAGTTGACTAGACTTGATCTACAATGTAACTGTTTCTTTTACAATTTCAGCTCAAGAGTTCAAGAGGTGAAGGTATTCTCAACAGAAACTAACTACAAAGCCACACATGTAGATAAAGTGTATCTCTCAGTCTAGACAGAGCGGCTGCCCCATGCTGGTTTACTATAATTGATCAATGAGTCGGTGACTTTCAAATGTGTCGTGATACCCAAGCTTATAGCTTGTGTTGTACGTGAAATGTGTGCGTCTCATACGCTGAGTTGCGGTACCTAGGTGAAACGCACTGTATTTCTGTCAATCTCTATACTCTGTGCCTCATATAAATGGTAAACACTTAGCCAATACTTGTATCAATGCTGGTATCACGAAATTTAAGCGATTAAAGTAAACAGTTGGTGTTTACAGCAATACAACAGTATATCCTTTGAGTTTTATATCAAAAATATGCGGTTAAATGAAGAATTTATTCATTTTCACAACCAGGATATTAAATGCGAAGTAGTATGCGTAATGTAGTAAAGTAGGACACTTAAAAATAAGCAATCTGTTCTAAGTCATCCTTCAGTTACACGACTGATAACCGTGTGGTCAAAGCTCCAGTGTCGCCAAGTCTACTGCAGTGGGTTTCACCTAGGTACCGAAACTCAGCGTATGAGACGGACACCATCCACGTACAAAACAAACGATTTGGAAGTCACCGACTCATTGATTTAATTACAGTAAACCAGCATAGGGCAGCCGTTCTGTCTAGACTGAGAGATACACTTGATCTACAATGTGTGGCTTTGTAGTTAGTTTCTGTTGAGAGTACCTTCACCTCTTGAACTCTTAGCTGAAATTGTAAAAGAAACAGTTACATTGTAGATCAAGTCTAGTCAACTGTTTATCTCTCAGTCTAGACAGAGGTAGCCCCATGCTGGTTTACTGTAATTAATCGACGAGTCGGTGGCTTTGAAATGTGTCCATGATACCCAAGCTAATCGTGTGTTTTGTACGTGGATCGTGTCTGTCTAATACGCTGACTTGCGGTACCTAGGTGAAACGCACAGTAAATAGCCCGTAGGATGTCAACGTGGGGCTTCTGAAAGTTCCACGGATGACCCACAACTTTACGTACACGGAGATCTCTTTCCACTGGCTCATTCGAGCTGTACCATAACAACGTTTTAATAAGGCCTGTCTCAGAAGGGGGGCTTCTCATTAAGATCAGTATTATTTTACTGAGTCAAACGTGTTTGTGTACGACAGTAAATTGTGCGGCACACGATAAAACACTTTTGGCGACTAGAGAGTGATTTGATGACCTTTCCAGTGCTTCATGACAGTCGACCCTATGTCAGGAGGGCAGCCACTCAAATGTCATTGGTTGCTTTCGCAAAGACCTGAATAAAACTCCATGAGCCAGACAAAGCGCGCCATGAAAATCATCAATGTTGTCATTGTCTGGCAACTTGAGAGCATGTTATAAAGTTTAGACTTTTAAGTGTAGACGTAAAGATTGAAACATGTATCTGAATATAGTACAGTAAAACGTTCATGTCAAAACCTACCACCGACAACGAAACCCGAATGGCAACGTTCAGAGTTGATTTACAAACTTTGTTGAAATATCGTGATTTAACAAACCGAGCGGGATATAATGATAGTCAGATAATCAGAGTCTTGTTTTTCGTACAGTTACATATTCCTCACTATTATCCGTCTAACAAATAACATTAATAGGTGTTCATTTGAATGCCATTTCAAAGTGATTTGAGAGGTTTATTTAATCTGCTTAATTAAACTACATCCGCGCTCGACAGTGAGGGATCGATTTTCATACCCGTGCTCCTCCTGCGAGATTTTTTCCCCCACGTTAGACAACCGACAAAGTACACAAGACTGGCATGCTTGCTCTCTTCCACTGTCTTCCCGCCTAGAGTAATGCATCATTTGCGCATTATTTAAAAAAACAAACAATATAGTCAATTCTCTTGACAGAAAACTGACAAAAGGGTTTACATGATTAAAACCAAGGGCCTCTACTTATTCTGTTCCAACATAGTCTTTGGAGGGGAAAATCAATTCTCTTTTTTCTAATCCCAAACCCTTGGCGAAAAGGACATTGAATGCAATTTTTGCAATTATGAATACTTAAACCAGACATGTCATGGTTTTGTTTTACATATCTTAAATACTAGTGTACTTTGTAACCCATATCTTAATGCTCGACTTTGGACAACACCGAGCTCATCCTACACTGTAAAAACAGCGGACGCTAGACGCGTCTTTACGCGTTCAAAATGTAGATATCGGTGTTCAAATTTGAACGCCTTGTGTTCATATTGTTAACACTAGTGTTCATATTATTAACAGTGGTGTTCTAAACCTGAACACGGAGTGTTAACAGCCATCTCCTTCAAGTGTTCAAATACTAAGCATTACAGAAATTTTACAATACTGTAAAACAATTAACAATCTTTAGTGTTTTTTTACTTTACTATGGCTATATTAAATTTACTACTGCTTCGCTGTCCGGCAAACATACACGGATTTTGATGTAACGAATTTGCCACTAAGTGAAAAATATCTCCGATCTAAAATTACTGAAAGCATGTTTTTTCGAAAAAAGGAAGTATACAAAATAATTTTACACGTTTATTACGGGTTGAAATTTTGAAATTTCAAAAAGAAAATCAGATAACCACCATGAACGTTTTAATTTTAACATCGGCGTGCAAGAGGCGTTCTACTCCTAAACACTAGGTGTTCAAGTTTGGTGCCTTTTCTTATCCCGTCATGCATCAAAACGGAAGTTGCGACATTTTTCTTGTAAACGCACGCTGAAGTTGTGATCGTACCGAAGCAAGACCAGAAAGGGTAAGTTTTCTCTCCAAAATCGTAAAAGGTGTTACATTTTGAAGCACCTGTATTATTATCTTTTGAAATTATTTGTATAGTACTTTGGAATAGATAAAATACGAGACGAAACCTTTTTTCTTTCAGTGGCTGGTATACCATACACTAGCTGTGAATACGCAGTGGTGTTTTGGGCCGTGGCGTATCGATCGCACTCGGGTCAAGGGTCATGCCGCTGCGTAATCACAGCTAACACATGTCTTTTGGTAATCACAATCGCATGTAAAACTGTAAAACATTAGTAAACATCGCAGAGTATACACTCTATTGTTTCAGCATTTGAGAGTTGGCTTTTTTACTTTTCATCAGTTGATGACTAGAAGAAGCCAATATTTTGTAACAGTATCGAAAAGAGGCACTGTACACCAAAGTCATCCCTTTTCCTTAACCTAATAAGGCCACCTTGTCTTTTATTTAAAGTCTCATGTCGCTATATTACCTATAATTGCATTATTTTCAGGATGTTAAAAGTTGGATTTACCTGGTAATCGAAGAGTTATTACAGAAACTGATGGTGCAGAAATTCAAAAATTGAAGATGATGAGTGTACAGGTAGCTGTCTGGAAACAAGCTTGAGAACCTCAGTTCATCTCTAATGTTGATTTAAACTTTCGAGGGTCAGTAACTGAATTTTGATAAGTTTCTGTATTGTTGCTCTTAATTTATCTGAGCTTTGGTAGAACGCTATGATGAACTAAATGTTACAGGAGAATGAGCTTTCAAATACGTGTAGTCTCCCTTATTAGATGCAAGAGTGGAATGAAGAATTAAAGCAGAAACCGACAGAAATTCAGAGTGAAAAATGTACACTCTGAATTTCTGAATTTTATGAAATTTTCACTTAGAATTTTCTGTCGCTTTCTGCTTCAATTCTTCATTCCACCCTTGCATCTGATGAAGGAGACGTCACGTCTTTAAAGGTTTATGCTCCAGTAACATTAAGTTGATCATAGCCCACTAAATCTTGAATTATTTTGTATTTTAGATCAACACGTTTTTTGTTCATCTCGATTTTTTACTGTTTTTTAGCTTTGCTGTTAGCGACGCAGAGCTTATCTCATAGGTGAATGTGTGACATCGTCCTCAAATTTTTACATCCTAAGCTTTTTCTTCAAAACGGCCAGTACGATTTCTTTAATATTTATCTTTATATAAAGATATTACAAACAAACAAACCTTTCCTTTAATGAATTACTTTGTTGGACAAGGAAATAGGTTTTACACTGCCAAGGACCCACTTTACCCACTTTCTAATGTTGTGCCTTATTGTGACACTTTGTGACAACTTGACATGTTGTGTTTACTTTAGTGAGGACAACTATGTAGCATGTGCATCAGAGAAACCTTGACTAACGTTTTTCCAAATTTACAATTGTCTATACAAAAGGAAATTTCTGTAAGAAACCGTCTTACAAAAATGGAGTATGCAATTCATACATTGCGTGTTTTCAAAACAATAAGCCAAATTTTGAGCTTTTTCAAAACATATTTTTGTACGGTTGTACAAGTATGAACATATGACGTAATCCACAATATTTAAGTAAAACCTGTTTTGTCATTACTTTGTTCATATTGTTTGAAAACAATCTACAGTGTGTTATCTGGATTTTCTTTTGTTAATGTTGTGATAAGAAGGTGTTTACACCGTTGATGTTTTCCTCTGACAAACTTTTCAAAGTGGCCATGTTCATTTGCCCATTTTATACTAAATTATTGTATTTTACGCAAGAAATTGTTCTGTATTTTTAGAATAAAATAATTTTACTGAATATCAATGGTCTGCTTTGTTATTTGAAGGCTTGAATACCGCATGAACGCCCAAAATTAAAGGTGTTCAACAAGTGCATATCATGTGTTCTAGCCTTTAACACACTCATCGTTGAACGGCGTCCATGCGTTCAAAAAGTGTTACAGCCCTTTGAACGCGTAAATGCGTTCAATTTTTTGAACACATTTCATGTGCAATGTGTGTTCAGTCATGGAACACTATGGTGTTCAATATATGTCTGATGAACACGTAATGTTCAAAATGTGAACACATGTGTTCAAAAATTGAACGTTGGTTAAACACGTAGCGTTAAATTTCTGAACGTCTAGACGCGTTCAAAAAGTGTTACAAAAAGGCGTTTAATTGGTGTTCTATCCTTGAACACTTAACTTTACAGTGTATATGTAGTTATAAAATCCACTCTGTACAATAACGCCTGCCTCAGAGATTAAATTAATGTACGTTTTTGACATACATACCTGAGAAGGAGGGGGACGGAGGGATGGAGAGAAATAGAGAATGCATATCTGAATAGGGATAGTGGCAGACACGGAGAAGTATAAAGTGAGGCAGACCTTGTGGGACGGAAACAGATAAAGGTGGAGAAAGGCATAACAACAGTGCAAAATTAAGCGGACGGTCGGCCTACATTTCAAAAATACGGTCAAAGTGCGTGATGTTATTTTTTCATGTCTTTGATCTGCATTCTCATGGGCGATATCTGCCTTCTTGATGTTGACTGACTCCGGACCGTATAAAGTACAAAAATAAACCTTAAACGGCTGACGAACGCCTTATCGGCTCCAGCTGGCTTACGTGAAAATTACAGACTTCACACAACTAAAGGCGTTTTGCAAGTTTATATCGTTGATTAGCTGCACGACCGAAGCATTTCAAACCAAACAATCAAAATGAAATTAAAAATCGCTTTATTTATATCATCCGTGCAAGCTTGTTTGCACTGCTTCCATTTTCCAAACTTTCAGCACAATTCTAGCATTTTCACGGATTTGAATTTGCGATGTTCTGTAAAACAATCTATTTCAATACATTTCAGTTAAGTAAATGCTTAATCCACTCCGTACATAAGTTATGTTCGCCCGTAAGAATAAGAAAGTGTTTTCTGGCGTGTTGTCTCCTCACTTGAACGGATGACTAATACAGACGTACAAAAATCCGAAAATATATACCTGATGAACGTAATTGATGCAAGACCATAATTTACTAAATGTATTTGATCCAATTCAAGCACGAACACATCCTCAATAGCTATGGATAGAGATAACTAGATAAACGTTTGTAATGTTGTACTTTTGTGTTATACCTTTTTGATAAACACTTTTAAATCATTGTCACCACTAAAACCCCTGTAAATACAAAAATCTTACATGAAGTAATAAATCGTTATCAATAATTGCACATTACAGCATACGTTGTCAATATGTAAAGATCTTACATATCTCTGATATTCTAAATGATCTTGTCCTGGGTATATTTTCTGTAGTTTTATAGAGCAGTAGGCAATTTTAAGAATGGACTGAAACAAGCTTACAAATTCCTTGAAATTAAATTCATTATATCGTAAGGAATTTCAATTGGGGAAAAGGAAACTAAAAAAATGATAATGAAGAGAATAGTAATTATTCGTTTGCGTTTTGAGACGTAAATGTAGTGAGGTGAGAACAGAGAACACCTCTACTACGACGCTCAGTCAAAGCAGGAAAAAACTGAATACCGTGGCGCTGGTTGACCTTATACACTTTTAAGCAATTGTCACATTGTGATTAAGAGTTATATCCCAGTCTAGGGATCCTAATAATGCATGTGAGGTGGGCGAAGGGTAGTTCCTGTTTCCATAGGTAAGAACTGGTACATCGAAGAAATTGGTTACAGTAAATATGTCACACGTTTTCTGGCTACCACGATCCAGTTATGTTGACAGTTGTGCTGTTCCCGATTCCTGAAAAGTCATCACCTTCGTACAGAATGCCTTCGAATAGATAAACAAACAATCAAATAAATAAATTAATGATGTCATTTAATATACCATCAGCTATGGTAATCGATTATTACCATATAAATAGATCCGAATTCTGCTGGACTTTCTAGAATTTGCTGCAAACATAAACAATATGCTAGCCGATGTTATAGACTCTAATCGTGTTTCAAAAATCAAATACAATGTTTGTGCGTAAATGCAAATAGACATAGGCAGATTTCCTTTGTTACAAAATTTCTATGGAACCAGCTCATCGCGTTTTAGTCTCAGCAGGTCAAGCTTATCTCGTCTCGACTGTATCGAAAGTTGCATGTTATTGATAACCTACCTGCAATAGCGGCTGTTAGAAAATTGGCAGCGTTGCCGGCTATCATTGCTCTTACAGCTACAGCATTGATGTCTTTTGTTCTGTGAGGTGCAAGTCCAACCATTAACCCCATTGTCATGCCAATGCCAGCGACATGAGAAAATCCGCAGAGGGCATATGTCGCGATCAGCTCAGAACGAGGCTAAATGAGAAAGAACTTAATGTAATAGGCTTGATTTTGACTTTTGAGTTTCCATATTATTTATATCGCTCTGCTTTCCGCACCGAGCACTGTAATTTCCCGAGAGGACATCTGTATCTATCTGCATATCTATATATCTATTATAATATATATATATATATATATATATATATATATATATATATATATATATATATATATATATATATCACGCCAAAAATCACTAACCTCACAACAAAAGGCGTTTACATCTCTTGTTCAGCAAATTGCTGACAGTGACACAGTGACCTTAACGTCAGCATTACTAAGACAATACAAAGAAATCTACAGCGGATGTACGCAACTATCATTCAAGAACGAGAGTCGAGGGACAAGACGCTTTAATTAGGAATAATGTTCTAGTTTGACTTGTTTTTGTTTCACTATTTAAATGTAACAGTGCCATGCACAGTTATGTTGCTCCATCAAAGTACTTACTGAAATGGATGGCTCCAATCCTAGCTGACGATTTTCCAAAATAACTGCGAGCTTATCGAACGATACCAGTACACTTGTGGCAATCTTGATACCAATCAGTTCGGCAACGATGAAACAGTCGTTCCATTCAACGCCCATTAAATATGCAATTGGCATAAAAACTCAAGAGCAGATGAGCTATTATTAAAAGGAAACCATAAGTGTGGAAGAAATTGAATGGTGTTTTCATATTTACGTATATTTACTTCCTAGTCTCTACTCAGTAGACATACAGAAGAGTAACTTGGTAGGTAGGTAGGTAGGTAGGTAGGTAGTTATTTAAAGATCAAATTCATTCTCCTGTGTGCATTCGGAGATATGTTCAGCACATCCATTCAATAGTTTTGATATTTCACGATTAATAATGAGTAATGTCTCTGTTAAACAAAGTTACATCTCTTAGATATGCCCGATTACCTAGTTGCCGTGGGCGGGATCGACCTGTTTTGGATCTGAGATTAAATGTATTTAGAACACATTGCACTTTTGCTATATGCTTTGTTGTTGAAGTGTTGAAGAATTGTAAATGATTAGCGTATTGTGGCTAGAACATCTAGTGTCTTTGAGTCGTAACTAAAGCTTGTCTCGTTGAAAACACCCTTTGATTGATCGACGCCTCCAAGTGGCCAATCATTATATTCGGACTTTTGCACTCTCCTAAGATCTTGGTTGTGTTTTTGTCTATGAAGATATTTGTCATACGATGATGATGTGCGCCATGTTTCCCATGCACCTCTAGCTTTATTTCAGGACACTGCGTTTTAGTATTTTGAGGACTCTTGAATCCTTTGCGAAACGCTTACTTTTATTTCTTTATATGTTATTTATTCTTAATATATAATTTTAACATATGGACATACTTTGCTATACATACTTTTGTCGCTCTTAGCCAACATACCTCAAAGCTTAGTTCAGGATAACCGACCATTCCACCAGCCCATGTAAGAAAGGCATTTAGAAATTCTAAGAACGCCAAGAAGACGAGAAAGTTGACACCCACGTTCACAACCACGGGGACAGCTGCCATCGCTCCACGTGCAATGGCGTCGATTACATTCTGGTATTTCCTGATATTTGAGAAAAAGATAGACGTAGAATCAACAGAAGTACTGTAAAAAGAGTATAATCTTGTAGGCACCAAAAGTGAAACTCATCACACTGTCAAAGTAATAAAAAAAAACTCTCTGGCGATTAGTTCTTGTCGTTTAATTGCTACTACATTCTGTTCAAAACAAAAGCCCTTAGTCATTCGATATAAGTAGTATTTAGCTCTTAAAAATAAAGTAGATAGAACAGAAAGTGCGCTTGTTCAAAATTTCTACATATCTGCCCTACATAAAGTCACAGACACGCGATGGATGAAATCCTAGTGTACAAGAATTCAACACAGGGATAAAATTTCAAAAATGTCGAAAACATATCTAAAATGTCAAGAGCGTCAGCACTTTTTTCCCCGTAACAATGTAATGAAAATTATGTGAGTACATGAGAGTTTCTGTTCGTTGAAATGATCTCCATGATGTATGTAAATTTACATATACTTACGGTAACTGTACTTTTGCAGACTGACCTCCTGCCGAAGATGACGATTTTTCCGTTTCGGGATAAAACAGCTTGGAGACTGCCAAAGCTGCTGGAGCTGACATTACAGACGCTGTGATCACGTGTGAAGGGTTGATCCCAATGGCAATTCCAGCTCCCAGTGTTCTACCTGCCACCGTAGCATAGCCTGACGTAGCAACAGCGTGAAGTTCGGAGATTGACATGAGGGGAACGTAGGGACCAACCAAAAGCGGGGCTTCTGTCTGCAGGAAGAGATGATATAGGGATTTCAAAATATGAAAATATTTAAAGGAAGGTGTGAGCAATGGAGTCCACAGAAAAATGCACTTAATGATCAATATCTTATGGTCCTTCGTCACAAAGGCTCTGTGCCTTCTTTGCTCAAAAAAATTTATTGCGAGATGTGGTTTATGTGAAATTCTGATAAATGTAACTTAGAAATCAGAATCCTTCGGCGTTAGGTATTACATCAAAATATGTGACTTTCATTTGTATCCAGTATGTTGGCTCTCGGGCTGTTCCTAAAAATATGACAATAGTCCGGCTACGAACCGCTTCAACTTTTGAACATGGTCAAAATCAATCGGGTTAATGAAACTATACGTAATGGCTATTTGACAGGTCCTATTCAAAGTGCAACAATAATATGATCTCCTTCTTTATATTGACGTTCCACATTTCGTGTGAGTGAGGGTAATTAAGGCTTCTTCGATATGTAAATAAGTTTTGCTGCAAAAGCCACCGTGACAGTTATTATGATATCGCAATATTTCGAAAAAGAGCTTTGATTTGTATATGTTTCTTTCAATTGATATACAGAACTTTTCGTTTCTGAGCATATAGATGAGACTTAAAACTGCTGTCAATAAAACATTATTTTGTAATTTGGGCCTGAAGTACATCATTTTAGAATTGAATGCACATCAGAGCAAAACATGGGAAGACACAGACAAACAACGAACGATTTGGGTCATGTCTTCGGCAAGTGTGGAAATGATATAAGGATATGCATAATGACATTGGTCCAGCAACTGCCTATACGCGGTGGATCCCTAACAAGACTAACCGACTTTCTTTGAGAACTAAATAAAATGTTGTTTCATTCACTAAGATCAAGTGACCTAGCAGACGATATCCATGAAACAATGACGGCGCGAGTAGCAAAGGTAATTCGTCACGTCATTCGTTTAGGCCGAACTGTAGCCAAATTCTGCAGAGTTGGACATTCGCAAATTCACAGACATCTATGCAACATTTATCCGCTTACAAAATGCCTCGCGTTGAAATTGGTCTTATCGGTGAAATTGGGTATATTTACCACCTCCGGACTAACAAGCTGATTAAAACTTACCATACTCAAGAAAATAGAACCGGCTGCTGCCAAAGATTCGATGGCCGACGTCTGCATTGTGAACTGTAAAATCCAGGCGAGTTTACCGATCACCAATTGAACGAGTCCAACATGGTACAGTACGCCAATAACAGACCCGACGAATAATATGATCGGTAAAACCTATGAGAAGTCAGAGCGTCAATTACACGTTTGACTACTGCATGATGACAAATGACAAAACCAATCTATTTAAGTATAATTTCACAGCACTTTTTTCTAGGCGGCGTATCAAAAACAAGAATTATCTTGCTCCCATCACTGTTCTTTGAGCTGTCACAGTTCTTTCAGTCGTCATTAGCTCAAGTGACTGCAATGAATCGTCACACTAATGCTACCATAGACAATGCAATAAGAAAGCCAAGGACCTTGGTCTTTGAAAAGACACAATGAAATAAACTATGATGCAGAATATGATTCGAAACATTGACTAAAGTACTAACTACAATAGAATTTTACCTTCTAAGTAATTGACGCGAAATACAAGTCCACCTAGCACGCTTAGAATTATAGCTAAGGCATATATACGTTTTACATGTATTGTAAAATTATGTGACAGTCAAAAGTTGCAGAACTGTGTTTTTCCTCCATTCAAGTATGACCCTTGCGAGACTTGGGATGTGCAACTGAGCAAATTTGACTGAGGGACCCCAACGCCGATACGCACTGTGTCAAGCGAAAAGTTGTAAATTATGCCTTCACCCCAATGCGAAAAATTGATGCCAGGTATTTGTCTCTCGGACCAGTAGTCGTCAAAGGTACGCACATTTTAAGACCATAATATTCCTATTAGCATCTATCACTGGAAGACATTCGCACTAATTAACTTACCTTATTAACTTGCCTTAGCAACTTGTTATATAGATGTGTGCTTACCTTGAAGGCGAAATGATGATTTCGCCACAGTTCCCCGAATACAAACTCTGAGCCAGCCTCGACATAATCAATGAAAATGGCAATTTGCTCTCCAAGAAACTGAAAAGCTACAAAGCCCCACCTAGTGCGCAGTATCACTAGTGCCAAAATTATTTGCAGAAGCAGACCCCATATTACAGGCCGCCACCGAACCTGGAATGAGAATACAATTACTCATTGGTTGAAAGGAATCAATGACTAGTGTCGATAGAAGTCAAGTTTCAAGTCGAATGTTTTTTCAGCATCAGAATTTTAGGGATGCGAGTTCATGATGCAATGAGACAAAATAGATTGTCGTTAAATTAGATGGGCTTAATGCTATCATTGAAGAAATTCTCAAAGTTCATTCCGCTGCAGTAGTACTCTCTTGTTGTTTTATGTTTTTAGTGGAACCATACCTTATCCGGATGTTTGGAAAACACGAAACAAAACAGAAGTATCACAACGAATCCTACAAAAGACATCATATTCGACGGATTTTTGGAAGTGTCCAGGACGAGCCATACCACAATTAGTCCCAGCGTCACGATCGCGGAAACCCTAAAAAAGGCAGACCAAACAGTGAGAAAAACTAAAAGTTTTTAGCGATATTTTTTTAATATTATGCTCGTAAACATTATTGGTCATGCTGTCCACTGGACGTCTAGGAATGATTATTCAGATTATAAAAACATAGTGAGAAACATACTCAAGTTATGCAAGACACTAGAGAAGGTTTGAGAGTCCGATTGTTTTCTTTAAAGGGAGGCGACATTGTCTAAGATCCGCGTATACTAGAGAAATGATCGCAGCTCTGAGACGATTTGAAATTTAGTTGAAATTAAAATTGCTAAAAGTTTATTTTTTAATTGATATATTTACCAATCCTTGTTGATATGTTACCGTACATGATCAGTCTACGACTACCACCCTCGTCCTAGACTAGTAGTTGCCATTACCTCCTGTAAGGATTCCTTACACAAATCTTTTATCAATTTTTCCCACTCAAACTCAAATATCAGAATACCGGTAACAGATCAAGCGCACATTCAGAATTTACGGTAACATATCATCGAAGGTTGGTCAATATATGTCATAGACATACTATATCATGGCAAACCTGTATGTGACCCTTACTATGAAGTTGTTTTAATGGCGGAAGCCAGTCACGGCCGAGCTGCAGGGTACTGATAATTGTTCCAGTGTCAAATAAGATTGCACCAACAAGTATATTTAAAAAAGCCGCGGTCGTCTAAACGGCAAGCTACTTCAATATATCTGTAGAAGTTCACTTATTCGATATTGCCTTGTTGTGCTCGGTCTTACCACTTAATAATGTTCCAATGTCTTTCACAGATATAAGTAATCGGTCGGCAAATGACGTCATCGATTTTATCCCCAAAGTTGTCTCTAACCAGCATGTAGACAACACACAGCACAACGAACACTGTGATGGAGAAGAGGGCGATGGCTCCCTCGAAGGAGTAGTACAATGCATATGAGAAGTAGACAATGTACAAGAAAAGTAGAAATGCATAGAGACCAGTCTTCATCCGTTTCTTGTGTTTGTTAGTAAATCTATTGATGCTTGACTTTATTCTTCTCACACCCTTGGAGTAAGAAAAACATTGACTTTAATATACCGACTGCATATGATCAAGTATATAGAAAAAGACTTCTTAGTTTATCACTCTACCTTAACCATAACTTGGCGATTGACTGAAGCTTTGCGTCTTGAAGAAAATCTAAGTTCGATTAAATCTCATTGGCAATTTTAAAGATGATTAACAAATGACGCAACAATTTATCTGTACCCTCGAACAACAATCGTCTTGCTCGTCGACTGCCAAGTCTTCATCCTCGCTGACTATGTTGATTTCGTAATCCTCAGATCTGTTTTTGTCTCTTTCTAACTCTTCTGTTCCGCTGCCAGGCGGGTAGGCATTGGCTGTGTGAGGAGATTCAATGTCTACAGAAGTGTCGGCATTTCTCTGAAAGGGGTTAAACACGGACATATGACATGGTTTAGAAAGCGTACAATATTGCCCAATAAATAAAAAAAGATATTTTTTTTCTGATTAAACTAATGGAGTTCAGCTTCGTGCTTCTTTATATCTAGTTATTGTTTTAATGGTTTAACTTAATGATTGTGCTAATAATTTTCTTGGACAGAAAAAAAAAATAATTGGAATTGAAATATCTGCACTGTTTTGCTCGAATAAGCTTGGTTAAAATTACCTAATATAAGGTAATTTCAACCAAGCTTATTTGAGTCATTTTTACGATTGTTCCGGTCTCAATATTACCGTATAACACTGATGCAGCCTAAATGAAATTTCTTGTAACATTTATTGAACTAATTTGGGATAACTGGATGGTTAAGTAATGTCTATTTAATCTGCAAATGTAACCTAACCTACTTTTTTTTATTTTATGAATAATTTGTAATACTGCAACATTCAGCTATACGGCACCTAACGCTTTAGATAAATTTGAAAAACATGAAATCCAATTATCAAAAATTAGTTCAAATCGTGTTTTTTGTGGCTTTGTGAGAAAAATTATTGTTGCATGGTATTGTATTGTATTGTATTGTATTGTATTGTATTGTATTGTATTGTATTGTATTGTATTGTATTGTATTATATTATATTGTATTGTATTGTATTGTATTGTATTGTATTGTATTGTATTGTATTGTATTGTACTCTATTGCACTCTATTGTATTTTATTATATTGTACTCTATTGTATTCTATTGTATTCGATTGTAGTGTATTGTATTGCACTGTATGGTATCGGTTTGTATTGTATTGTATTGTATTGCATTGTATTGTATTGTATTGTATTGTATTGTATTGTATTGTATTGTATTGTATTGTATTGTTTTGTTTTGTATTGTATTGTAGTGTATTGTGTTGTAGTGTGGTGTATTGTATTCTATTGTAGTGTCTTGTATTCTATTGTAGTTTATTCTACTGTATTGTGAATGCAATGTACACTTATATAACTGAATACTTACCTCTAACGATTTCTCTGAGATCTTTGTCGTGATAGTTATCTTGGCGCTATCTTCGATTGGATCAACCAACGTAAGTTCAACACATCCTTGTGTCGCCTCCATTTGGAATGTCTGTTTTTGGGTAAATCATTAATATGCCTTGTAATTTGAATATTCATTGTTGTTGTTTTTTATTGTGAATAATGACATCTATGGAAATGTCTAAAATTACCAGTTTTAGACCTATACTTTTAGCTCCTTTTCGTCTGATTTTCGTCACTTTTTATATCATTTAGAATCTCCTTCAAAGCATTGTCACATAGTATTAGGGGTGGTATCTATGTGACATAACAATGTGTTCGGCTGCCATTGGACGAAAACTGAGACCCCCATCGACTGCTGCATAGAAGTGATGCATGCTTTCAAAAAATGACTTGCAAGGTAAGTCGGAAACGATGCTGTAAAACATATAACTGTTATAGAACAATTTTAAGTAAGGATGCGCCGTAGGCTACAGGTCTTTCGCCTTTATATTAATCAGTATTTAGATCAATGGACAAACTTTGCAGTTATCAAAAAGAAAAGAAGCTATTCAAATATATCTACCAAACACAAACAGACAGATTGATCGTTTAAACCTGAAGTCATACATTTACCAATAGGTATAGATCATTTCTTTCTGATCAAATTTTCAATTCTTATATAAATATTATATAAGTTTTGCAAATGTTGTCGCTACCTTGAGTCGATATTATCAAACTTTTACAACCATTTAATGAACCCATTGCTATTTCATTGTCTATTTGTCTATTGGACCTTGTAAATTATTCACTTTATACCTTGAACCAAAGTACTTATTAGACCTATCTTGATGTCTATTATTCGCCTAGTGATATCCATTGAACCGTCAGGTTAAGCAAATAAGGAAAATGGGTGTAGTGCGGACCCTATAGGCATTCAGCTTCGGAGAAATATATTAAATTCGTTCCTTACTCTGAACGCAAGATCTAGGCTTGATGTCTCTAGCAAATTTAGGGCTCTGCAGTAGTTTGTTAAGAATTGTGGCCGATAGAGAGACTTGAACCGTTAACCTATATTATCAATTTAGAGTTGTTACAATGCCTGTTTGACTAACTTTGTATTTTCGTGCACATAGCCTTTTAACAAAGAGTTCTGCGATAATCAGTCACTTAAATACAATAAAGATTACGCTTCCAACATTTAGTCAGTGCTAGCTTAAAGGTATACAGTCACCTGAAATCTAAATATGCCCATATATGGTCAAGGGGGCGTTCCTTGTAATTCAAAATGCCCATGTGAGGGCGCTGTTTTTAAAAAGCGGCCACCCGCTTAAAATCTGTGATTGGTTAGATTTTCTCTTTCCATGGCATGCATGGTAACTGTGGCAAAATTGGAACAGGTGACAGTATACCTTTAACAAGTTCAGGTCACAGCAGTGCTTGATCAAAACCTGCCTTGTGATATAAATGTGTCGCAATATCTAAATTACACATATATAGTGAGAAGTATGAATAAAATGAGAAACATAGATACATTGTAAGCAGAACATTCAGTACAAGGTACTTCTGTACGACAATGTTGGACTGCAACAGCGGGGCGGGAGTGAAATTGTTTTCATGTTATATATGGGGCCATGATTTTTAGCTGTAGCGGTTTTCAAGATTTTACTCAGGAACTTCAAGAAGTGTATGTTGGCACATTCTATTGATAATAACTGAACGACCCTTGTCAATAACGTCCCGGCCACCATCTAAACTCAACACAATCAACCGCTATTGTACGGAAAGAGACAGTACAATATCGTTAGAGTGAATACAATGATGCCTTTCATATTTGACAATATTGAACACAGCATTTTTGATCCGCATTAGCTTTAGTCAGCGTCAGCACTTGTCCAGTGGCTCTCAGTACTAGCCACAAATATTGGCTGATTTGTTTTTTGTTTTGTTTTTGAGCGTTTTTTCTTGCTTTGTTTTGCCATGTTGAGTTTGCGTAAGTTCGAACGGACAAGGTAGGAATTTTGGTCGATGTATGACACCTGGTTCGATGTCAAGCAACAATCACTGCGTTGATAGATCTATAGGAGGCAAATCTTAATCTGTTCGGCCGGTGATTTTTTTATGTGCGACCTTGTAAGGTACACACGAACTGAAGACAAACTCGTTTTACGACAACTGCTCGTGATATACAATACAACTATCTCGGCATGGCCACAAATAACCCGTGTTTCCGTTCACATGCCATCCAGATACAAGGTTGATCGGTCGCGACCAAATCAAACAGCAATGTTAAAATAATGATGCGAAAAATGTTTGGGACGGAGGGGTTTAAATAGGATAGGCCAAAACACGTCATATGTTCATATAATCTGAACAAAGTTTCATGCTCTACTGTTATATATAATATATGAAAAAGCTCAATCGATGACTTCTTTTTTACTCAGACGTTTTTGATGGCGTAGAGAATAGCGTTAATTGTATTTTCGTCCGTCTTACGAACAAGCAAGCTTCCGTTAGCGGTCTGTCAACTTCTATGCTGACGTGTACCTACCTATTTCCGCGTCGCAAATGTCCCTTGACGAGTTCACACAACACGTTTCGCCAGCACCAAGGAAAGGACGATTGAGACTGCGTACAAAAGTGATACTGAACACACCAGGATACCTGCGCAAGTTCAGCCAAGGAAAGCATGATAACCATGCAAAAAGTGCTAAATAAAGGCGTCTATGTGTCTACGCAGTAGTCATAAATTTTCATTATGACCAAGGTGGCAAGGTCGTCTTGACGTATTGAATTAAATATCGTACAGCTTAAGTGATATCATCTGCTTGTTTACACGCATCAAGAACATTAAGAAAGCCAACAAGGTACAGTGGTGTACGCTTTTTCATTGACAAATATAAAACATTCATTCATCTTATTAGGGAATTATTGTTCTAAGTGATCAATTGACCAAATAGTACTCAAGCAACTTTATGGTAATAGCCTCTTGCTTAAAATTCATTCTGTAAACGACGGCGTTGTCAGATGTAAATATGATTATATTGTCGCCAGCATTCATATTTCTGGACTGCTATTATAGACTTAACCTGAAATGCTAAATCCTCTGCTTTATTAAGTTCGCACATCCATATTTTCTTTTAATGCCGTAGTGTTAAATGCCAGAAATCAATTTATAGGAAAATATGAAGTCAAAACGTAAAGTGCTATGTTACATAAAACATCATGTCTTGACGAAAGCGAAATTTAAAACACACTTTTCTGTGAGTGAATGTGATGGTTGTGTTAGTCCAGACGAAATTAAGGATTTGTTCACTAGTTCTATGGACACGTAGGACTAAGATATGCAATCTTTGCACTTTGGCACACAGGTCTGGCAGAGCCATCACTTGTCCTTATCGAATTGCGATAACGTATGCACCGAAAACAATAGAATTATAAATCAACGTTGAAGCATGTTTTACCCTATGAAGACTGTCGCACGACAGTTTCAATGTCATAATTTGTCGGAACGCGCCCTTCTACACATGACCCGATTTGCAAAAGAGCTTATCGCCTGTTTGTTGTTTGGTTCCTTTTTGTATTTTGTTGTTTTTACTCATTTTGTATTTTTTATGACAGATATTTCTTATTTTAATCAAATACATGTTCCCCTTCTCGCTACTCTTCTCACCCTTTGTAGTAAAATTCAATTTGCTCGTTGCCTGACCAGCTCAGAATCCGTTCTAAATGCGTTTTTATATGGTATGAAAGGTCTCAGCAATTAAGAGAGGGGATGACTTGAAGTTGGACAGGGTAAGAGACAGACAGAGACGGGCAGAAAACTAGTCAGACTGCCAGCCAGTCGGTCAGTCAGTCAGTCAATGTTAAATCAGACCGAATAGGCAGAGATGCTTAGTGTGCCACAACGGATGCAAAACGTAATTAGTATAATCTCGAGCCCGGATAACTCCGAACCATGCATATGAAATGAATGTACCAGCCAAAATTTATTGAGTCTGCGCAGTGAGTCTCTGCTTAAGTTGATATGCCAGCTCACTGAACTGACAGTTTACGAACCTCACCTGTTTAGGTCTTTCACGGGTATAAATCTTCATAACATTACCTAATGGTTTCATAAGAGGGCAAATGCTAGACCCAGTACATTAAACTAACTAGTTGTTATGTTATGTTGTACTGTTTTTAGCACTTTTCATTCACTTGTCCGGAAAAAGAACCAGGCTTCAGGTGTCGACGCTAATTGCCTTACTCGAAACTTGATTATTGAAACATTATATAATACACCACCTATTGGATGTTATTCACTGCAGTGCACGTGTTTCTGAAATGTAATGGCTTTGAATGTTAGTCTACATGTACCTATGGTCATCAAAGGGGAGGTCCGAGCCGTTGTATAACATTCAAACTATTGGGCTGCTGCTAGCACGAACCATGAGCCAGAGAGACCGATTTTTTGTCGTTTCTTGCTGACTTCTCTTCTTGGGTCTTTACTTCTAATGTAGTACGCACCTCGAAAGTGAAAGACTTAAACTTTTGCTTAAACTTTCAAGGAATCTTACAATCATACTCTTTCAAAATCAAGAATAAAAATCAGGGTCGCCGAGCAAAATTTGGTACTAGAGAAACAAATTACCCAACATTTACCGATATTTGAAATTCCAAATGGCCAATAAATTTCGTGACGAAATCTGATTGGTCGCAACAAACTTCTGTTGCTGGTCAGGAATGCTACCAATCGTTTCCCCTTTCTCCCCATCCCACTGACAGTAAAACATTCAAATAAATGTTAAGTTGGCCGAGAGATTTACAACAACATTAACAGTGCACACGCTTTCACCATGGCAGAAATACTGCCTCCGTCGTGTAGATGATCTGCGTTGTAGAATGGATTCGATTTTCGTGAAACCAGTCAGTACTCGCAATGACGAATATCGTCGGGACTCAAAAATACCTCAGACTGAGTTGAGGCAAAATGTTGCAAGTTGTTCAGGTCATAGTTGATTGACATGTTGAGGCGACTTTCGCGCCTCTTTTCACGCAATAGAGTTAGTTCTTTCTTACACATCAAAGGAGAGACAGTATCGTTCTCACTCCCTGCATCGTAACTTTCCTCATCACATGATTTAGAACCTGCTTCTAAATGTGCCCAGTCACATTTTTAGTGCCGAGACCAGGATTCTGTGACTAAAGCCCAGTTACCCTCATACGGTGCAAGAATCACAGAGTTTTGAAAAATGCTCGAAACAGGAGAAGCCAGCGGCGCGAACGGTGGACAAACCGCCACTCATCACATTCAACGGTTGAAGGTGTCCAGAAGAGCTCATCACGGTCAGATGACTAAACTCATTAACAAAGCATAGGACAAGGCCACGATGAGATTACCGAAGAGGGGACAAACACTCTGATATCGACGATCGAAAATATCTTCAAGAAACAGGCCAACCTTAACAAACTTGATGCTGACATTATGGCCGCAATGGATGTCGTCGAACTTGAAAACGAAATCGGAGAAACAGACGACTGCGACGCCAGGATCACAGTTCGCCGCGTCTCTGAAAAACTTGGTAAACGACCAGAGCCGATCACTGATACCACGCAAACTCTACCTACAACTCAGAAAAATGTGAATTTACGCAAGCTAACTCTTGAGAAATTTGAAGGCAACATCCTGAAATGGCAAAGTTTCTATGGTGGTTTCAAGGCGGCAGTTCATGACGACGCTACCCTCAGTAACATCCCCCGAGTGGGGTGGATTGGATTTACGATACATGTAAAAATTGACCCCTTCTAAAATTACTTTTTCTAATAGACAACCCCATCTATTCACCAATTGTAAAATGTGACATCCTCATTTATGAAGATCCTTCACAAAATTGTAGTGGTGGTATCTCACCGTAGAGGTAGTATTCTCGAACTAAAATTGTGTTAAGGGGCAATCATATATTTAATTGTACCTGACGCTTTCCTACTTGTATCTTTGTATGAGTTTACGCACATAAGCATAGGCCGATATAGGTTCAAAATGATATTGGATAGCTTTCTAATCAGTGTAAAAATGTAGTTGACATCCGAGAAACACAGAAGAAACAGTAGACGAAAATCACCCCGTGTATAAAAAAGTCAAAGAGACGCAGATATAATATTAAAACAAAGTTACAGTCATATAAATGTGTATTTTGGAAAGAAATTACAAATTTATATTTGTTGTACACTCATCGCTTCTGATCGCCCTATTCTAGTCTAGTACGTTCATATCTACCGTCAAAACATTCTCTTTTCGTTTATATTTTTGGAACTCGAATATGGATACCGCTTCCCCTGAGATAGCAACCACGGTACTTGAAATCAGTAAACTTAATAACTAACTGACATTGCAAGACCTGATTAATCGAAGATATCCTGTCACAACCAGCAATGTATGAGCTGCCTCTGTTTGTTTGAAAATATACATAGTTCAATTGATAGTTCACAAAATACATTCAAAATATATCGATGTGGAAATTTAAAATCATGGCAGTTATACCAATACAGTGGTTGTAAATTACTGTAACAAATTTCAAACTACTTTGGTTTATTCAGAGTAAATGCTATCCATAATTTTTAACCCTGTAGTGGCATGGTGACGCAAGTAGCCAAGTTCAGTATCATAGTAATTATGCTGAAATCAGGTTTATTGCCTCTTGCCGAAACCAACACTGTTGTTGGTAGACTCCCGTTTCAACTACTATAAGACTTAATTATACAGACTAAAATCATGTTCCGCATCACAAGTCAGAGGTAAATGAATATCTAGACGTTTCAGTAAATTTTGCCGTTATTGTTATACTTCCACATATATCTTATGTAAAATAGATCCACTACAAATTCTCAATAGTAAAATTTGACCCCTTAAATCGACAACCTAATTTTACATCGATCCCCTCCTACTTTAAACAATGAAAGTCCCCTAAAACTATGGTCTTTACTCAAAGGCTGCAGTTTCGTTTATTTTTTGCACGCAACCATTACCAAGGGGCTGACATTCTAATGGTCCATATGAGGAACAGTACAAACATTACAAACAATTTTACGACCGCAATAAAAGGTACCATGTGACATGTTTCAGCTCGCTTTTAACCAAAGAATCTTCGTCTATGTGCTAGATTTTGCACAGGATGATATGAATGCCAATTTTATTGCTCACCTATTTATTTGTTTTGTCGATTTATAGTCCTTACATGTATATACATATATATATATATATATATATATATATATATATATATATATATATATATATATATATATATAGATAATATATATATATATATATATATATATATCAGTTCACATATACTGGTACATTTATAGATAGATAGATAGATAGATAGATAGAGAGATAGAGAGATAGATAGAGAGATAGAGAGATAGATAGATAGATAGATAATGTTTGTTTTATAGTGGCACGGTTTCTCACAAAGGGAAAAAACATACAAATCATTCTGTTTAAGCTTAAATAATATGAAACTCCAGCCGAATGTTCAGCTTTTGAGACACTTTACGTATTTAATACCGTTCCCTGTGCAAACATCAGTCTGGATAAATATGTATTTTAAGGCTAACGGCCAATATACGAATGGGTTTTGTCATAACAGATACAAGATACTTTCATAAATATTAAAGCAAGTACTGGCAATGTTGAACTATCAACCCCATAGCAAATACTGTAATATAAAGGTCATGAATTGGTATACTACTGAAAGTTAACATTTTAAGATGACTTCAACACTGATTCTCCAAGTTAAAATGCCTTGTAGACATAGTTACAAAGCCTAAAGATTTCTGTAGGGTCTTTGTATGGAATTTTGGATCTCTAATTGCAAAATCTGGTAGATATTGTTTCCGCAAATCGCCATATAAAGTACATATCGATAAAAAGTGAAACTCGTCTCGAGCACTTCCACTAGTACACAGTTTACAATGTCTTGATAAAGATTCAATGTTATGTTGCCCATACTTTTATTGCAAGAGGGAGAACAGAACATCGAAAACATGTAAAGATTTGCAAAATACTTTGCCTACAGTTAAGTTTGAGACATTTTTCTGGTTCTTTAAACGGTACATATGTGGGTAATTTGGGTTTACGGTGTTAGATGTCCCATCCATTGCTGTTTCATGATATATACTTGGTTGAAGACCAGCAACGAATAAATATTCTTCCTTACTTACTGTGTTATCCAGACCTGACTAAAACGGTATGAAACAAAAATTTGCTAATAAGTGATGTTGCCCACGTATACCTAAGTAAAGTTTCAAGATTATACAGCATCAAATAAGCTTGTGTTGGAATATATATATATATATA
>LD392552.1:247053-261403 GCA_001465055.1 Ptychodera flava
TATTATCCAAATATTATTCCGACGAGGAAGCTTAGTTTCAAAGACATACTTTTTCAATCTGGTTTTCCGACAACTGAGTCCCGACATCAACTACGCAGGACAGTCCGCCAATCATTTCAAGTTGTACGATTGGAGCTTTTTCAACCATTTTCTGCAACATAACATTATAGTGGAGAACATGAATAGCTCGTTTTGTAATTTTATTCTACTTTTCTAAGACCGTTGCACTACATTTGAACCCTTTCTTAAAATCTGTGAGACAACTGTCTTGAAATTTAAAAGAGTTCTCCTTTTAGTTTAGTGTCTCATTTCATAATATCGACAAAGTTCAAAGGAAATAATTTTCTCATCACATTAAGGGAATTAGAGACACTTGCTTCAGGAGAGAGCTATGTATAATGACGATTTTGATTGCGTGAACACAAGAAACAAAAAGGTAATTGCAAAATATGTTCCCACTTTGTACTTGTAATTACTGCAAGAAGGCAAACCGTATGTTATACCAATATTCAAAACTGTAAGTATACGTACGTCTATAAATGAGTGGTATTTTTTACAGATTATGTGAATCAGAATTTAACTACGAAGGGTATTTTTAACTTCTCAAGCAAAATTAAATGCGACATTGAATTACAAATTCGGCGATTTTCCTATAAGTACCTGTAAGAGCCACTATGCAAAATGAAGGTTAACTCTCGTCAAAAATCAATGTGCTTGCGAAAGAAAGTTGAACGCGTATGTTAAATGGACGTTTGTTTAAATTCCTAGCATTGGTGTCGGTCTCCGCAAAATTTGGATTGCAAATATCGCAAAAGACGTCAGTCAGTCAGTAATTTTTGCAATCAAGGTAGACCAGTTTCATTGCTGATGATTTGACAATATTGCTGAGTCATAACTGCTGATCTCAGAGCCCTGGTTTCAGCCAAACGCTGGCCCCTGACCTGTCCTTGCTCTCAGCATTATGGACGCACATTTGCATATTGTCTCGCTTATCACGATACAATGATGCTGATGGATAATACCATTTTAGTTGCAGACATGTCAACCTCAGGCAACATAGATACAATTTGAAAGAGATTTGGCTATAGAATGACAATTGATGGTGTGACAAAGAACAAGCGTTCGCATTTGATTTGATAATGGTGCATGAACTGTTTATGTTCGACTTACTGATTCTTCGTTCACTGCATCTTTTCAGACTATTCCATTTAATACTGACAGTAACGCTAGGGAAGCATGTTGAAACGTTCATTCCTTCATATTTGATACCAAAACCTATTTTGCCCAAATATACCTTAAGTTACAAAAGACAAATCAACAACCCAAGTGTTTGCCACCGCGGGTGTCCTTGTACCTTGTTTATGTTAGTTCTCGTGTAACCATCAAAACAGAGAATACATTACAAAGGTCATCAGAGGTAAGACGACCGTCGCATGCTTTGCTATTGTTGAGGTGCAGACAAGCGTGTAGTGGTCCTATTCATAAAGGAACTCCTGTCAACACTAATGACAATAAAAAGTTACTCTACTGTTCGAATCAGTCTTTTTCATTCGAGTGACTTAGAGAAACTTGAAATTGCGCTATTTTTGTAATCGTTACCCACCCCACGGTGCGTAGAGGAAGGTTTAGGTAACCTATAATTCTGTGCACCTGGGCGAATAACATCCAGTTTTCAATGTCATCTTCACTCATTAACTGTTTACAGGTTAGTGAGCGACGATGCTCCATAGAAATCTCTGCATTACTTTTTGTATCAGTCAATACCTCCAGCACATCTGATGAAAGGGTCAGTTGTTGATATTTAACCTTCTGTGTCCTCTGCTGAGATCAGGGTCTTACCAGTCAGGCGTTGTATGGTATTTAGTCTTCTGTAAAGATGACCTAATTCAGTTTAGAGTAGTTTATACACGGTCCCTAAACCAACTAGAACAACCAGTGTCACTGTTTTTCGAATTGTTATCCCACATAGTAAACGAATCTTTAATGTGTCATAGAGTTCAAGTGTAAATACAATGTGCCCTAAAAATAAGATATGCCTATCCATTAGAATTTTACGTAACAGCCGGCTGTCCTGCAAGGGTATGATCACCTCTTAAAACACATTCTCACCATTTCAAATGCATCGACAAACAGTGCCAACTATTTGTCCGACTATATCACTAAAAAACTCTACAATTGAACCAATATCGTACTCCTACCGTCCAGGATACGATCTCAAATACCACTTAATTTTCTCAGTCAATATCTTACAATATTTTATTAACTGTTTGGTACATCTGAACTCTTGGCCTATTTATTTGTTGTTCTTTTTCTTTGTAATACTGCTATTTTTACAATTTTATCATTGTTTTGATGTCTTTTCGTACATTTTTATTTTACTACGAGATGTTAAAACTCACTTTGCTAACGTACCTCAACGTCCATGTGCTCTGGAGGCGCTTATACCACTACAAAGTCTTATAATCATGCAAGTCACTTGATGTCCCTTACAAGGTATATTCATTACTTCGACCACCTAAATAATATCGAAAGTGGCAGCATTTGTAAAACATTTAACGTTTTCCTACTACCAAGACACATAGAATTCTGCAGCTTTCATTAAGGTAGAATGCACCTTGGTACAGATATTTGGACTCTCAAACTTTTTAAAATTCTTTTTTGATATACCACGTGTTGGGGTTCATTTTAAAGCTCTCGGTGTAAGAAAACTTGTAACCGTCTCAGTTTTACAAAAGTCGAAAATTTTATTTTTCTTCATAGAATTTACAAAGGGATGGCGGCTATTTCGAATATCAAATATCGATAACCTTGGGTAATTTGTTTCTCTAGCAGCAAAATTTACACGATGTATCCCAATCTACACTCATCAACTGTTTACATGTTTGTGAGCAACAATGCTCCGTAGAAAGCTACGCATTAAAGTTATTATGCGTCAAGACTTCTGGCGTATCTAATGAAAGGGGGCAGTTGTTGACATTTAATGTTCTGTATCCCCTGCCGAGACCAGGGTCTTACCAGTCAGGCATTGTATGGTATTTAGCTGACCTAATTCACGGTCCTTCCACCGTGGTTTACACCAACTAGATCAACCAGTGTCAAGCAATGTGTTCCGGACACTCTCTTTTCTAAATGTGTAATCCCAAATAGTAAAGTGATCTTCAAAATGTCACTAAGCTGAAGTGGGCATTCAATGTGGTCTAAAATACGATATGGACCATCCGCTAGAATATAATTTCACATTACGTGCCAGCTTACCTGGAAGGGTATGATCAACACTTAAAACACCTTCTCACCAAATGCATCGACAACGAGTGCCTACTGTTGTCTGACCATGTCATAAAAAATCTGTACAATTCAACAAAATATAGTAATATCTCATTGCTACCGTCCAGCTTACGATCTCAAATACAACTCCATTTTCTCAGCCAATATCTTTTTCGCATTTTTTTAACTATTTGTTTTTCATCTATTTCTTTGTACTACTGGTATTTTTACAAATTTTATGATTGTTTTCTTGTCTTTTGGTACATTTTTTATTTTACTAGATGTTCAAACTCACTTCGTAACCTCGATGTCACATGACTATTGTGTCATGGCAATAGTGCTCAGGAGGTGCATACGAGTACAAAGTCTTATAATCATGCAAGTCACTTGATGTCCCTTACAGGTATATTACATACTTCGAACACCTAAATAATATCGAAAGTGACAGCTTTGTAAAACATTTAACGTTTTCCTACTACCAAGACACATAGAATTCTGCAACTTTTATTAAGGTAGAATGCACCTCGGTACAGATACAGATCGGTACAGGTACAGATCGGTACAGATATTCTGACTCTCAAACTTTTTAAAATTCTTTTTCGATATACCACTTGTTGGGGATCATTTAAAAGCTCTCTTTGTAAGAGAACTTGTAACCGTCCCAGTTTTTCGAAATTCGAAAATTTTATTTTTCTCTATAGAGTTAACACAGGAATGGTGGCTATCTTGAATTTGAAATATCGGTAACCCTGGGTAATTTGTTTCTCTAGCAGCAAATGCACGATGAACCCCAATTTTCATTCTTGATTTTAACAGAGAATGGTTGAAAGATTTCTTGAGGTAAGCTTGAGCAAAGTTTAAGTCTTCCACTTCTGAGGCGCATACAAGACTCAATGGTTCTGGGACAGCGATCAATTCAATTTAGACGCTAGCACGACAACAATTTATATGTGAGAGAAAACTTGCTTACCTGAACTGATGACGTAAACTGCAGGGGAAGCGATTTTTGTCCTTTTGGTGAGTTCTTTTGCGGCTTATCGTTTTGACCAAAACAGGGTCACTCACTTCAAAGACCCAAAGGTTTATATACCAGTAATGAAGGGATTTGCATGGGTCCATACTATCAATACAAAGAGTATGATTTGCGTGCATTTACATATTAAACATCAGGGTAAGCCACAACGTTTTGCATAGTGGTTATATTGGATTGACCCTTCATGACCCTAACTAAATATTCAGGAAGTCAACCTCCGTCTTTCTTGAGACTCTCTGGCACAAAGGTCAAGAAACTTCTTGGTAAGGTTACAGATTAAATTACGCCTGCGCACACACATTTCCTTCCACTGTCTTAAAGCGAGTAGACATGCCATGCGGATCTGACAGACACTTCAGCCAAAAGTGGGACTGTAGGCGCAACGATGTAAGTTGATTTCCTTTTATCACTTTCAAAATATTTAGAGGACCTTTTTTAATGCAGTGCTTAGATATTTTCATTAGAATTTAGTTTTTTCTTCCGTTTACTTTGAACTTGATTTACCTCGACTCTCCGGCAAAGACAATCAATGATCTTGTATTGTAATCTCTTTATTTATCCAGTTTTCACCACTTCTTGAATAAACCTATCCTAAACTACAGCAACTGAAGGCGGTTATTTCTTTGAGTGGCTGACACTAACCGGATACAAAAGTAGCTGGACTCCGCCACAGTGAAAAATCGTTGGAAGTGAAAACCAGAGAACCATTGGACAAGACATCGAGTGAAGTGCACAGCTGACACTGATGACAATTGCGTACATATAGGCTATGCAAGGTAGGCCCACTGTATACATATACAGCCAACTACAATTGACTCAAAGAAACAATAAAGGATGAAAAGAAAGTCAAAAGCGCTGAACAACCAGCCGAAGCAGGATCTCAAAATGAAAACCAAGAGGAAAATACCTCAGAACTAACAAATGAAGGGGTGGTTCCCTGTTGGATAGCCATGACAGACAATACCACTGCCCAAACTAAAGGGCGCCCTCCACGGGACGGTAGAAAGGCAGAAAGCGGACTGTTTTATGCTACCCTGAACACTTAAAAGGCGCGGTCAAGCATCAGGAACAAAACAGGGTGAGTTCTCATCGACCTTAAGGGAATGCAAGACCCAACAGAAAGCAAAACTGATGCAGCAAAGGCACTTTGCAAGGAATATGAACAAACTTAGAACAAACTTCAGAGACTTTATCAACAAGACAAGACACCAGAAGGTAAGATGCAAGCAGAATTAACGGAAATACGTTTCAGCAGGAACATTGAATAAGCGAATGGATACATCAATGATGCAAAGACAAGGAAAGCTGAAAATAGCGCCTTCAGCATCAAATCACCATTCAAGCGAGCATCGTCATTAGGCAGCTTGCGTAATTCAAACAGAGCTAGATCATCAACATCATCCAGCGACAACGCATTAAAGGCACATGTCTGCAGCAAAAGAAGCAGAGTATTTGGAAACAATAGCTCACAATCAAGCAAAAATCAAAGTTATCGAAGCTGAAATGAAAGCAGAAAAGGCAAGGATAGATGCGAAAACCCTCTAGAAAATAGCCGAAGAAAGTTCCACACCAGTACAGAAACTTACTACACAAGACCAGTCATTAAACGACCATGTACCACGTTACATTGCAACGAAAGAAGAAATGGAGCGAGACCCATTACCATAACTGAACTTTGCCGAGTTCATAATCACAACACCAAACACTGCCCCTTACCAAATTCTCGCCACAAAAGGTATAGCTTAGGTATCTCTTTGGTATACCAGAGGTATACCAAATCACTTCTGGTATACTCCTGGTATACCAGATGAGTACCTATTTTCGAGGTCGATTTTTGATACAGTGTACCAAAGCTGTACCTCAGTTATCAGGTATAAATCAGGTATACCAAACATGTTGCATTCATTTTAGCTACGAAACAGCTAGTACCTATTATGTACCTCTTCTACTATTGTATGGTCAAGTTGAAGACTGGTATACCAGAAATATACCAATCCATGACTAAGTATTTTTTTTGCCATGTCAGTCTGCTTTTACAGTGCATGTTGATGAAAACTCTTGTGATATATACCTGAAATTTCTCTGCCTGTTTGACTGATTCCAATATTATTGCTGCAAATGTGAAGTAAATGTATTTCATTACCTGGCAGTACAGTGTGTGACCGGTCATATTCAAGCAATGCAAAATTTATCTTTCATTTATATTCATTTATTTTTAAAAACCCAATGAACCTATTATTAATTAAATTGTAAACACAAATCTGCTCCTAAAAATCGATACAACTCAGCAACATTGCTAATTTAGGATGGGTATTGCATGTGTACTGTAGTGACATTAACTATGTCATTTAATTTGGTTGGGTAAATCATGGTTTGATCAACAGCAGAATTTTTCGGAAAACAAATTATTAAAACAGGGACTTGTCTGTCTTGCAAGTCTAGCCCTGTAGTTTCTCAAAATATTTTCACATCAAATTATATGGCAATTTCAAACGAAAAGTTGGTTTAATAACGTTTATCTGTACGTACAACTCTTTGTAAATGAGCAGCAAGGACAGGTCGTAGAGTTTTCATCAATACCGCAAATTTGTACTTTACAAATGTCTACAGACGAGAAGTTTTCATTTAAGAAACAGACAAGTTAATGTCAATGCATTCAATGTGTAAAGCAAGGACCCGGTACCTCCAAGCACAGCATGTGACCGCGTCGTATTACAACTCTGAGCAAAAGATCCGTACAGTCATTTTAGGATGCCCTTCGTGGTAGTCTGCTGTCTCCCTGCAGCGCTAGCGATGTCCCGAACAAAATCTAGCCATCTGATGACATGGATTAAGGTGAAGGCTTTTTATCTATGTTTTCAACATCAGAGCTATTGCCGATCACACATTTGAGGTTTAGGATACTACATCCCCGGCTGCTAAACGAAAATCCAGTATGCTACTTTGCCAATGTCCAACGCTTTTTGTTTTGCCGGCCCAGCTGTGAGCAGCCATCATGTTTACTCTCAGGTCACGGGTTCATCAAGTTCAGTTCGCGCATTGATATTGATTCTTCGTGCTGAAAGAATTTTACTCTCTTTGTAGTCTTTCTATCATTCAAATCAACCATTTTTATTCATGTAATAAATTGATTGCTATATTTAATATGAAACATAACAGATTTGTGCAGATGTAGAGTCAAGTCCATGCGTTTAAAAATGGTTACTATTTTATCGATCGCGTAATGATTTATAGATAGCACTTCCGTGAATGTTATGAGGCTCAATCGGCGCGAATTTAGATTTCAGAGTTGTCGGCTGTGTATTTGTGATCAGGGAGTTATCTGATGGGCAATTTTGTGATCTTTCTATGGAATTACCACCCAAATGATATCATAGTGTCGCAGAAACGTGTATACAGTATCAGGGACAGACAGAGTTCAAAATTTGTGAACGCGAAAAGCAGTAAAAATTTCGACTATATTTTCTCATATATTATGACACACAACGGAGACTCGGAGAGACCTCGCTGCAAATGGGAACCATCCAGTGTCAATCCTGCCAGCCGATCAGAATGTAAGTCAATGTGCTGTCTATTTACACATCGCTATTATGTTCTGTAACCCTTGTATTGCTATGTTAAACAACAGATGCGTTTTGTTGAGTACGGATTCATACAGAATTCATTTGTTTCACAACAGCTGTACATTGTCGCCACCGTGTATGTAAACAAGGTGCTCCTCCGTTTCTAGCTCCTTGTAAACAGCATACTGCGAGTTGTTGGCTGTCCATTTTAATCATTATTTATAAATGATCATAATTATTTATGCATTTGGTTTCTCCGCTTCAATTTTCCAACTTGCTTTTGTCTCATTTTCAAATAATTACAGATTTTTTTCATCAAATTACGATGTTCACAGGTTTTGGTCAAACAAGAAAGACTACTTTACACTCTATCCTCAATGATTTGTATTTTGCAGAATGCATTGCTGGTACTGTAAACGGACAAGAAATACAGAGAGCAAGAAATCCAAATCACAGCCTTTGACAGTAATATAAGTGTTACATGAAACTTCATATGTCAAATGAATGTCTTTTGAAGACACTTAAGTTGCATGAAATGAGCATTGCATTAGAAAATAAATCATACCAAAAATTGAATTTAACCTTTTTTTCTCTGTTGTCTTTTTAATAATACCTTTATTTGCTAATAGCATGGTTTCTTGTGATGCTGGTTTTTCAAAGCTTAGTCGGATAAACATATCTTGTGCTGTCAACAATCTGTTAAATTTGTCAGCTTCTCATTCTCAATCATGTCATTATCGTTGGCATTGGCCAATTGTCTACAAAAGTGTTTTTACAACTTCTATGTGCTTATCATCTGAACTGAATTTATTATTGTAAGAGAAGAGAAAAGATGTTGAAACTTATGGTACAATGCATAATTTTTTGCTGTCACCTGAGTATGTTGTTTCTTTGGTTTTCAGCATCTCTGGTTTTTCTGGTAAAGAGTCAGATCTGATCCATCTCAGGACACATGCATACCAAAGTAGGTAATACAAGAAGTAAACCTTACAAAAACAAATGGGTATAATTTAGGTAAATACCTGAAATTTACCTATTTTGTTTACATAGTTCAGATCGTCTGAACAACTATGTAAACAAAATAGGTACATTGCAGGTATAAGACATAAATTATGCCTATTTGTTTTGGTAAGGTATATTTCTGGTATACCTATTTTGGGACGCACGTGTCCAAATCTGGACCATTGCAGGTATACCTACATTGTACCTATTTGGTATACCTGAGGTATACCTGTGGTTTTAAAAAGAGCCTACCTCAGGTAGTCCAGATTTGGACACTTTTGCCAAAAATAGGTATATCTGAGGTATACAAAACATGTACGTACTTGGTCTGAAAAAGTATACCTCAGGTATGTTTTTATTGTACCAGAATTTGGTAAGGGTGGCTTTGAATCATTACCTCTACTGATACAACCAGGACAGAAACACAAGCAGAATCAGGTGAGACAATCACACCTACTCGAATCAACAGACACCTACAACAAGCCATAACAACAACATGCAACCTCTGACGGAGATAGCTAAAACGATTGCCCCGTCAACGTTTACCAATACAACAACCAATATCATTTGGAGGCGACCAAACCATGTACATGTCGTGGAAAAGATCATGCAAAGCCATTGTAACAACGGCCTGCATACAGACATCTGAGAAATTCGATTTCCTGCATTAATATACGCAGGGAGATCCGCATAAAATCGTAGAAGGACCATCTACAACGACATGTAGACGACCCAGACGTGTCATATCAAGTGACTTGGATAGAACTACAAAACAGATTCGGCAACCCAGCAGTTATCACTCCAGTGATCTATCAGACTTATCCTCTAACACAGAGGCACACATGAGAAAACTCCCTGCCCTTTCATCCCTCAATACACCACACAATGACTCAAGCCCGTCATGGAGAAGTTACCAAAATTCGTCTTCAGCAAGTGGCGAGACAACGTGGCATCATACAAACAACGCAACAAAACCTTTCCTCTATTTAAGTTCTTCACAGACTTCCCAACGATAGAGCTAAGCCGAAAGCAACTAAAACCAAACCAGAAGATAAAGAAATCGAAACCCAAGGAGCTGCAACAAAAAGCACCAGACTCATGAAATGCCCAGTCAGACGTTCGTTTGGGAAGATAATTCTCCCAAAGGCATACACAAAAGACCGACCAGCAGACTGCATAGAAACTTAAGTAGTCCTGGACGACCTGTCCAATGCCTGTATGGGTGACAGCCACCTCTTCGACGCACTGATGTTACACAGCCCAAACCTTAAATACAAACTGCCAACATGCAGCGGCAAAGGAGAACTCAGAAAGGGACGACGTAGCAATCACATCATCATAGAATCAATTTATTGTAAGAAAAAATTCTCTCTTCCTGTCCTGCTAGAAACGACGACTACCGAGCGACAAGAATGAAAATACCCACACCATACATTTGCAAGGCCTTCAAACATCTGAAGCCCATCATCGATCACATTTCAGAACCGAAATAGAACATTGGTTTCCATAGAAGGAAAACTAATACTACGAGGCCTCATGAGAGAAACTAAAGGATGCAGCTCATCAAACCATGGATGGGATGAACCATTTAAGATACTTGCCCAGGTGGACACTCTGGTACAAAAACCTCAACTACATCACAAAGGTACAGCTACGGCGATGATAGCTACACCCTCCTTTGGACCCATCAAGAAATGAAATTGAGTGTCACATTTTCTATGACGCCAGCAATGAAGTCATAGGTGCTGTAGCGCACTTGCGGTTGCTCAACCATGAAGATAACGTCAACCTATCATTCATACTTGGCAAAGCAAATGTAAACCCGACTTATGCAGTCTCCATAACTCGCCTATAGAACTGTGTGCAGCTGTCCTAGCGACAGAACTTGCACAGAAGATCACATCAGAAATCGGCCGGGACATCGACCATGTCATATTACACAGACAGCGAAATCGTGGTTGGAAATATAAACAACAGCTCGAAAACGTTTCGACGTATACGTATATAGCGAACAGAGTAGAAAAGATCCACAACATTTCATCACCACACCAGTGGCGACATGTGTCTACACATGAAAATCAAGCTGACATCGCATCGCGCAGTATAATACCTGCCCCAAAAGTCAACTCAACTCTCTTGCTATCAGGACCAGCATTCCTGCGCCAGCAAAACGAGCAAGACAACCCTGAAAAAACTGAACATGAAGACACAGTGAAAGACGAAGACTCTGAGTTTTGCAAAAAACACACTGTCCTGACCACATCAACGAAGAAAGTAGAACAAGACGACTAAGGTGCTCACCGATTTCAGCGATTCTCATCAAGGAGATCTTGAAGAGAAGTATTACTAACTTAATAGGCAAAATCAGATAAAGAAAACCACCAGCAAAGACAGACAAAAAGGAAAAGGAGAAGTCGCCAAAACGATGGAAAATAGAAATGATATCACAAGCAGAAACCATCATCCTGCGCTCAGTACAGGAAAAGGTATTTCACAAAGAATATGAAATACTATCTGTAGCAAAGTCAGCAGGCACCGACAACAACAAACTACAGAAACAGAACCCCATCAACCGGATGAAAAGGACTCATCCGCGTCGGAGGAAGACTTCGCCAATCTAAGCTCGACCTCTGCGACCTACACCCCATCTTCCTGCCACAGGACAACCACATTTCACGACTTATCAGTACAACATATAGGCTGACAATTTACCCTGTCGAACATCAGAGCTAATGGCTATTGGACCATGGGTGTACATGACATGGTAAGAAGTGTGTTACACATATGTGCCATATGTATAAGACTTAGAGGAAAAACCGCTCGCTCAACTCATTGCCGACCGACCCTCGGACAGAACAGAGAAAATAGTGTCAATCTTCGTGTTAATCTCTACGCTCTGTGCGTCATATAAATGGTAAACACTCAGCCACTAAATGTATCGTATGCTGCTATCACGAAATTTAAATGATGAAAGTAAACAGTTGGTGTTGACAGCAACACTTCAACACAATTCCCTCTGAGTTTTATATACAAAATATACTGTTAAATGAAGACTTTATTCATTTTCACAATCGGGATATTAAATGCGTCCGAGAATCATGTGGTAAAGTAGGACACTTAAATAAGCAATCTGTACTGAGAAGTTATCCTTTAGTTACACGACTGATATAAATGTGGGGTCAAAGCTCCAGTGTGCTATCGCTAAGTTTACTGAAAAGCCCATAGGATATCAACTCTCAAAGTGCGATGGATGACTTTCCAACTTTGAGTAGACGAAAATCTCTTTCAACTAGCCCATTCGAGATGTACCGTTACAACATTTTAATTCGACTTGTCTCAAGCCTAGCCTTTTCATCAAAATCAGTATTTTTTTCCTAAGGCAAACGTGTTTGTGTACGACAGGTAAACTGTGCGGCACACGATAAAACATGTTTGGCAACAAAGTAGAGATTGATTATGATCAGTGCTTTATGACCGTCGACGTTGTGTCAGGAGGGCAGCCACTCAAATGTCATCAGTTGCTTTCGCAAAGACCTAAATAAAACTCCCATGAGACAGACAAAGCGCGCCATGACAATTCTCAACCACGGTCCCTCAACGTTGTCGTTGTCTGGCAACTTGACAGTATGTTTAGACTTTTAAGTGCAGACGTAAAGATTGAAACATGCATCTGCATATAGTATAGTAACAAGTTCATGTCAACACCTACCAACGACAACGATATAAGAAAACCGAATGGCAACGTTCAGAATTGATTCACAAACTTTGTTGAGGTATCGTGATTTAACAAACCGAGCGGGATATAATGATACGCACATATTAAGATAATCAGAGACTTGTCGTTCATCCTTGCAAATGTCCTGTTATACAGTTAAATATTCCTTACTATTATCTGACTAACAAACAACATTATAAATGTTCATTTGAAGGCCATTTCAAAGTGACTTTAGAGATCTACTAATCTACTGAAAGTATATGCACACTCGACAGCGACGGATTGATTTTTATACCCGTGCTCCTCCTGCGAGAATTTTCCCACGTTAGACGACCGACAAATAGTACAGAAGACTGACATGCTTACTCTCTTCCACTGTCTTCCCACATAGAGTAATGAATCATTCGTGAATTATTTAAAAAAACCCAATATAATCAATCCTCTTGATAGAAAACTGACAAAAGGGTTAACATAATCAAAAACTACAGCCTCTAATTATTCTGTACCAACATATTAAAACTTGAGAGAGGAAAATCAGCTCTCTTTTTTCTAATCCCAAACCCTTGGCGAGAAGGGACGCTGAATGCAATATCTTGCAATTACGGATATTTGAATCAGACATATCATGGGGTTTTTTTTACAACTGTACAATATTAGCGTACTTTGCAACGCTAATCTCAATGCCGGACTTTGGGCAGACCGAACCCATCCTACAGGTAGTTATAAAATCACTCTGTACGATAAGGCCGGCCTCAGAGCTTTAATTTATACCCACCCTTGACTTACATACGCGAGAAGAAGGGGAGGGAAAGAAGGAGAGAATGAGATAATACAGATCTGACCAGGGATAGTGGCAGACACGGAGAAGTATAAAGTGAGACAGACCTAATAAGAGAAAAGGGGGACGGAGATAGAGCAAGGCGAAGAGAGGCATAACTAATGTGCGAAAGTTAACGAACGGTAGGCCTACATTTCGAAAACACGGTCAAAGAGCTTGATGTTATTTTTTCATGTCGTGGATCTGACGGCATGTCTCCACTTTTACCATTTACGCATATAGCGTTCTCATGAGCGATGTATGCCTTCTCTATGGTGGAGCTAAGCTGACTCCGGACCGTAGAAAGTATACGAGACGTTTTCCGACGTCAAAAGAAGACAGCGACTCAAGTGAGCATCAAAACACAGAACAACCCGGTGAGAAATCTCAGCCAGCTTCTTTAGCTATGATATCAGAGAAAATGAAGGACATTTATTCAAGGCTGTCGTGTCTGCCAGCTGTTCTAACGGCTATCGATGAAATGAAAATGGCTCAGAAAGCGATGTCTTCGTCATTGGAGTTCTTCAACACCCTGGTTGAAGACATGAAGTGCACTATCAAATCCTTGGAAGAAGAAAACAGACAGCTTAAGCAAGCAAATGAGAAATTGGAGAAAAGGATGAACGAAATGGAAAAAACGCAAGAGGAACAGAACCAATACACCAGAAGAGAGAATTTAGAAATACATGGCATTCCAGAAACTCCAACCGAAAACACGGAAGACATTGCAGTATCAGTACTGAAGAAAATCAACGGGGACATTACAGCCGATGACATACAAGTATCACACAGGATTGGAAAGCTGCAGGCAAGTGAAAGGGGTGCATCTACTAGGACAAGACCACGGCGCCATCATCGTTAGATTTACTAACAGAAAGAAACGCGACAAGATATACACAGAGAGAAAGAAAATCAAGAATGTCACCACGGACAAGGTAGGCTTTACAGCCAAAAAC
>LD392552.1:275640-289064 GCA_001465055.1 Ptychodera flava
ATGACAGCGATATTGAACGTTTTGTGTCACAATATGATAAAGTAGATACCAACGAGGAAATAGCGGAGGAGGAAGCATTCACCTTGACCAAAACACAAGAGCAATTACATTTTGCAGTTTTAGTCGGCGCAGAAAATGTTGCTAAAATTCAACGTTTACGTGTGCCACAGAACACGAGGAGAACGATTAATTTTGGTGTTACTTACAGTCTGCGATACCTGCGGATGAGGAATGAACGTATCAGTAAATCAGGCTGTGGAAGTAGTGAATTGTTTACATTTGTGCCTGCATTATCATATGATATCGAAGCGAGGGAACTCAATTCTGGCTTTGTCGTTTCGTGGTTGAAGTTCGTCGAGCGGATGGGACAGAAAATCCATCGCAAAGTTTGAGAGATTTGTGTCGTAGCATTCTGCGGTATTTGTAGAGTGTCGTCGGCGAGACCTGAATTTTATGAACACCAATACGCACATTTTTCAGGATTTCCACCATACAATTGATCGAATTATGAAAAACATTGATAGACGTGGTATCGGGGTCGACAAAAACAAGCACCGCCGGACACATGAGATGGAGAATGTAAGTTGTGGGAGAAAGTTTTCTCAGTCAATTCTGCCAAGTTGCGCTGTGTATTTCTATGTGTTTAAAGGAATCTGCAGGTTGTATTCTGATTCGCATTGAACACGGTCCAAAAAAAGATGAATATCCATTTTTAGACAGTGTATGTCAATTATATGCCTTTCAAAAATTATGTGACTTTTTTGTGTTCATTGTATAGGCGTATGAATGGTTGGAATTCTGAATTTTCAGGTGGTTTCTACTTGTATGCAGATTTTGTTATTAGCCACCCTTTCTTTCATATGTTGATAAGTTATCACCACTCTTTTTTTGATATGTTAATTATGTCTATTCATAAAAGTGTGGTGATATCTTATCAACATACGAAAAAAAGAGTGACCGATAACATAATCTGCATAAATACAATAGAAAACGTGTGAGTTTATGAGAATAAATGCACTGCAAGAACAATAGGTCACATGTCCTAGAGTGGTATAAAAATAAATACTGCTACAAAAACGGCAATGTTATTGTAAATCCTTGGCTGGGGATCAGAGTTTGCGTGACGCTAGAGCGCCCGCACATCGCTGTTATATATACTTACGGTAACTGTACTTTCGCAGACTGACCTACTGCTGAAGATGAAGATTTCTTCGTTTCAGGATAAAACAGCTTGGAGACAGCCAAAGCTGCTGGAGCTGACATTACAGAGGCTGTGATCATGTGTGAGGGATTGATTCCAATAGCAATTCCAGCTCCCAGTATTCTACCTGCCACCGTAGCATAGCCTGACGTAGCAACAGCGTGAAGTTCCGAGACTGACATGATGGGAAGGTAGGGACCGACCAAAAGTGGGGCTTCCGTCTACAGGGAGAGATCATCAAGAGATTTCAAGAGATGAAAATATTTTCACAGAAGATTTGAGTAATGGCGTCTACAGAAAAATGCACTTAATGACCCACATCTCACTCACTGTCTTCTGTCACAAAGACTCTGTGCTAGCGATATTTCTGTTATGCAATCTAATAGGATTAAAATTGCGAGATGTGATGTATGTGAAATTATGATAAATCTAACGTACAAATCATAATTATGTGGCGTTTAAGGTGCGACTTTAATTTGTATCCAATCTGTTGGCTAGCGTGCTGGTCGTAAGAATGTGCCAGGAGTCCGACTATGAACGGATATTCGTTCAACTCTCGGATATGGTCAAAATATATTGGGGTGATGAAACTATAGTAACTAAAAAGCGTTTGACAGGTCCTTTTAAATTGTAACAATGATATCTTTTTCTCTATATTGACATTCCATATTAAATGTGAGAGAGAGTAATTAAGGTTTCTTCGATGTAGATGGGTATTTTGTTTTGAAGAAGAAGAAGAATATTTATTTCTTAAAAAACGCTTTCCATGTAAAAGCATCTTAAAGCGCTGTAGACAACTTGATAAAGTGAGAAGGCATTTAAAATGTTGTATGATAAAATAGTCATTAGGTGAATAAAAAAGATTTGAGGTTTGACTTAAAAATGTAAAACTCTCACTACAACGGAGTGAAATGGGTAGCCTGTTCCACAACCATGGAGTATTTGTAGAAAATGACCTGTCTACATAATAAGCCGTGTTCACTATAGGACTCGAAAAACTCATTAAAACGTACCATACTCAAAAAAATAGAAGCGGCTGCTGTCAAAGATTCGATGGCCGACGTCTGCATTGTGAACTGCAAAATCCAGGCGAGTTTACCGATCACCAATTGAACGAGTCCGACATGGTACAGTACGGCAATAACAGACCCGACGAATAATATAATCGGTAAAACCTACGAGAAGTCAGAGCATCAAATACATGTTCGATTACTGTATGGTGACAAAACCATCCTATTTAATCATGCTTTCAATGTGCTAATTGTATAATGGGCGCTCCTAAAGCAAGTTTAAGAATTGTTTTGCTCCTATCACTTTTCTTTCTGCTGTCATCGTTACATCAAATGACTTAATTGAATTGTCACACAGCTGCTACCATAGACACTGCAATAAAAAGGTGAAGGACACGGGTTTTGTGAAAGTCAATGCAATGAAAGGGCTGAGTACCTTGGTCTTTGAAAAGAAAAAAAAGAAATAGAATACAGTATGATGATGCACAGCACGATTCACAATATTAAGTATTAAAGGAACAGGAGAATGTTTCCTTTTAAGTAAATCCTGGGTTTTAATTGACATGAAATACAAATCCAGCCAGCATCCTTAGATTTATATCTGAGGCATAAACAGGTTTTGCATGTAATAATTGTGAACTTAAGAGAATTATGTGACATTCAAAAGTCGCACAACTGTGCTTTTTTCCCTTCATGCAAAGATGACCCTAACGACACTATGTGCACTTAGGCAACTGAATGAGTCCTATGTCGGCAACGAGAAGTTTTAAACTATCCATCCGTTTTGACATGGCGAATAACTTCAAATCAGCGATCCATGTAAAATAAAACCACATTGCACTCAATTCCTCGCCCCAATGCGAAAACGTAATGCTTTGTATATAATGTGTTTGTCTTGAGTGAGTACATCTTGTTCGCCATTATCAGCCTTCAGAGGTATGTACATTGCAAGACTATAACATTTCCTTAGCATCTATCATTGGAAAGCAATAAGTATAAACTTGGTAAACTTATGCCTCGGCAACTTGTTAATGATGTGTGCTTACCTTGAAGGCGAAATGATGATTTCGCCACAGTTCCCCGAATACAAACTCGGAGCCAGCCTCGACATAATCCATGAAAATGGCAATTTGCTCTCCAAGAAATTTAAAAGCTTCAAAGCCCCACCTAGTGCGCAGTATCACTAGTGCCAAAATTATTTGCAAAAGCAGACCCCAGATTACAGGCCGCCATCGAACCTGCAATGAGAAATCAATACAATTACTCATTGGTTGAAGAAAATCAATGACTAGTATCGACAGGTAAGTCAAGTTTCTTCAAGTCGAATGTTTTTTCAGCTTCAGAGTTTCAGGGATGAGAGCTCATGGTGCAATGAGAGATAGTCGGTAAATTAGATAGGCTAATGCCTTTGCGGAAGAACTTCAAAGCTCATTCCGCCGCAAATAGTATTCTCTTGTTGTTTTATGTTTTTAGTGTGACCATACCTTATCCGGATGTTTCGAAAAAACGAAGCAGAAGACGAGTATCACAACGAATCCTACAAAAGACATCATATTCGACGGATTTTTGGAAGTGTCCACGACGAGCCATACCACAAATAGTCCGAGTGTCACGATCGCAGAAACCCTAAAATGGCAGATCAAACGACGAGAAGCACTAATTTTTCCGCTATATGTTTTGTTCTTTTAAAATGTTACGTCTGTAAAAACAAAAATGATCATTCTGTCCACTGGATATCTAGGAATGATTATTCAGGCTATGAAAGCATAGTGAGAAACATAATACAGAACGTAAGATTATGCAAGATTTGTGAAACCGATTAGTTTCTTTGGAGGAGGCGACATTGTCTTAGATCTAGGTGTAAAAATTTCAGTAATACTACAGGAATGATCGCAGCTCTCTTATCTATTTAGACGGCTGAGACGAATTAAAATTTACTTAAAATTACTGAAAGTTTAACTTTTATTAAGGTGGTATGCGCCTCGAAAGTGAAATACTTAAACTTTTGCTCAAACATTCCTAAATGAAACTTTCAACTATTCTCTTACACAATTAACAATAAAAATCGGGGGTCACTGGGCAAAGTTTGGAACTAGCGAAACAAATTACCCAACATTTTGCGATATTTTAAATTAAAAATGCCCGCCATCACTCTAGAGAAGAAAGTTAAATTTTGGATTTTCCAGAAACCAAGACGGTTGAGGTTTTTCTTTCTCCAAGAGCTATAAATTGAGCCCCCATAAGTGGTGAATCAGAAAAGAATTGTAGAAAATTGAAAGTCCGAATATCTGTCCTCGAAGCGCGTTTATATATGTTCCACTCCTCGGTGATATGTTACCGTACATTTTTAATATTATCAGTTTATGACTACCACCTCGCCCTAGACCGGTAGCTGTCATTACCTCCTATAAGAATTCCTTACACAAATTTCATGTCAATTTTTTACATTCAAACTCAAATATCAGAATACCAGTAACATATCGAACGCACATTCAAAATTTACGGTAACATATCAACAAGGGTTGGCCAATATATTATAGACATACTATACCATGGTATACCTGTATGTGAGTCCCACTGTGAAAGTGTTTCAATAGCGGCAGTCATAGCCGAGCTGTATGTGACCGATAATTGTTGCAAAAATCAAGTAAAATTTCACCAATGTCAAGTATATTTTAAAAAGCCACACCCGTCTACGCGCCGAGCTAATTAAAATTTCTCTACAAGTTCACTTATTCGATATTGCCATGATTCGCTAAGTCTTACCATTTAATAATGCTCCAATGTCTTTCACAGATATCAGTAATCGGTCGGCAAATGACGTCATCGATTTTATCCCCAAAGTTGTCCCTAACCAGCATGTAGACAACACACAGTACGACGAACACTGTGATGGAGAAGAGGGCGATTGCTCCCTCGAAGGAGTAGTACAATGCATATGAGAAGTAGACAATGTACAAGAAAAGTAGAAATGCATAGAGACCAGTCTTCATCCGTTTCTTGTGTTTCTTAGTAAATCTATTGATGCTTGATTTTATTCTTCTCACACCCTTGGAGTAAGAAAGACATTAAATTTAATATACCGACTGCATATGATCAAGTATATAGACAAGATTGCTTAGTTTATCACTCTACCTTAACCACAACTTGGCGATAGAGTGAAGCTTTGCGTCTTAAAGGATATGTACGTTCGATAAAATCTCATTGGCAATTTTAAAGTTTTGAAATAAGATGATTAACAAATGACGCAAAAATTAATCTGTACCCTCGAACAACAATCGTCTGGCTTGTCATCTGCCAAATCTTCATCCTCGCTGTCGATGTTGATTTCGTAATCCTCAGATCTGTTTTTGTCTCCTTCTAACCCTTCTGTTTCGCTGTCAGGCGAGTAGGCATTGACTGTGTGAGGAGATTCAATGTCTACAGAAGTGTCGCCATTTCTCTGAAAGGGGTTAAACACGGACATATGACATGGTTTCGAAAGTGTACAATATTGCGCAATAAAAAAGAGGTTATTTCTGATTGAACAAATCAAAATCCAGCTTACAGCTTCTTTATATCTAGCTAATGGTTGAATGTTTTAACTTTGCGATTATGCAATTAATTGTCTTGGACAGAAAAAAAATGCTTATTTGGAATTGAAATATCTGCAGTGTTTTGCTCCATAAAGACTAAATGATGCTTATATGACGTAATTTTAACCAAGCTTATTTTAGTCATTTTTACCATTGTTCCGATCTCCATATGGCAGTATAACATCGATGCAGCCTAAATGTAAATTCTTTGTAACGCGATTAAAACTCGTTTGGGATAATGGGATGATGAAGTAATGTCGATTTAATCTGCAAATGTAACCTCATCTACTTTTCTTTTTAAGTTACACATTCGATTTCATGAGCATTGTGTAATACTGCAACATTCAGCTATTGGGCACCGAACACTGATGAGAAATTTGAAAAATATGAAGATCCAATTAAGCTGAATTAGTTCCAATATTGTGTTGTGTTGTGTTGTACTGTATCGTATTGTATCATATTGTATTGTATTGTATTGTATTGTATTGTATTTTATTGTATTGTATTGTATTGTATTGTATTTTATTGTATTGTATTGTATTGTATTGTACTGTATTCTAGTGTAGTGTAGTGTAGTGTAGTGTAGTAATACTGCAACATTCAGCTATTGGGCACCGAACACTGATGAGAAATTTGAAAAATATGAAGATCCAATTAAGCTGAATTAGTTCCAATATTGTGTTGTGTTGTGTTGTACTGTATCGTATTGTATCATATTGTATTGTATTGTATTGTATTGTATTGTATTTTATTGTATTGTATTGTATTGTATTGTATTTTATTGTATTGTATTGTATTGTATTGTACTGTATTCTAGTGTAGTGTAGTGTAGTGTAGTGTAGTGTAGTGTAGTGTAGTGTAGTGTGTAGTGTAGTGTAGTGTAGTGTAGTGTAGTGTAGTGTAGTGTAATGTAATGTAGTGTAGTGCATTGTATTGTATTCTATTGTAGGGTAGTGTATTGTATTGTCAATGCAATGTACGCTCGTATAAATTGAATACTTACCTCTAACGATGTCTCTGACACCTTTGTCGTGACAGTTATCTCGGCGCTATCTTCGATTGGATCAACCACCGTAAGTTCAACACACCCTTGTGTTGTCTCCATTTTGTCATCCAATGTCTATGTTTGGATAAACGTATAAATATGATTGGAAACATAAGGTCTAACGAAAATGATATGAAGTATTCACAAAAAGGTAACAATTGTTTCATAAAGCTCGATGCACAGTCAGGGAGGAGCGGGAAAAATATGCATGGGGATGATATAGAATTTAATGGTTACCCCTGGAAAACATTGAATACAGAAGCGCATTTGAGGGGTTGCCCCTTGTAAAACCTATATAACATCGATGCATGTATGTATGTATATAAGCAATATGATTCTTTTAGCCCCTTCAGGTAACAAAAATTAGCAGCATTAGAGTTATGGAGACAGTTCTACCCTCGGCGAATATCAGTATAGATGTCAACTCCCATCGAGTGAATTTGAAAAGCACCAATTATATGATATAACTGTTTCAAGCGAATTGTGGTGTGCTCAGTATGTTCAAAACACCTAGCATTACTCCTTGCTTTATTCCCAGAGGTCGATATATATTATCCTTTGCTGTGGTTTTTTACTGTCTCGTTGGTTGTACTCTGACGGTCATGCTTTTATTATTGTTATTGATATTTTATTGTGAATAATTAAATATATATGGAAAATCTAAGATTACCGGCTTTAGACCAGTATTTTTAGCTCTTTTTCGTCTGATTTTCGTCAGTTTGTATATTATCTAGAATCTCCTCCAGAGTATTGTATTTGAATTGAGTCTATGTGACATAACAATGTATTTGGCTGCCATTGCACGAAAACTGAGACCCCCAGCAACTGCTGCAAAGAATTGATGCCACCTTTCACAAAACGACTATAAATAAACCCTGGGAATCTATCCCAGGCAGTTTATGTAAAGCCTATGTCTTCTTGCATAGTAAGTCGGAAACCACGTTATTGTAAAACATATTACTCACTGAGACCGTTGTCATAGATTTAAGAGGAATTTTATGTTATAGAACACTTTGAAGCAAGGATGCGCCGTATAGGCCAAAAGTGTAAAACCTTTATATCAATCAGACTAAGTGCTTAGATCAATAGACAAACACCTCAGTTATATCAATAAGAAAAGAAGCCATTCAAATATATCTGAAATTGTTTTCATATTATATATGATGACATGACTTTTTTAATTGTGGGGGTTTTATAGGTTTGACTCAGGAACTTCAAGATATACTGGTCCATTCTATTGATAATAACTAAACGACCCTTGTCAATCACGTCCACCGTCTAAACTAAACGTCCAATTCAACCGCTTTTGTATGGGCGGAGACGGTAAAATATTGTTAGAGTGAATATGTTTTTGCCTAACTTTATCTAGCAATATTGAACACAAAATTTTTTATCCGAATTGGCTGTAGTGAGCGTCAGTACTTGTCTAGTAGCTCACAGTAGCCATAAATATTGGCTGATTTGTTCGGGTTTTTTGTTTGTTTTGTTTGTTTTTTGTTTCGGTGTTTTTTGCCACTGATGTTTGGTTTGGCGTAAGTCGGAACGGACAGGGTAGAAGTTTTGACCGATATGCCGCGACACCTGGTCTGATGTCAAGCAATCACAGCGTTGAAAGGTCCCGGGGGCAAATATTTATCTGATCGGCCAGTGAATTTTTTAAGCGACCTTGTATGGTACACACGAACTGAACAAAGCAAACTTGGTTTTACGACAACTGCTCATGATATACAGTATACTTATCTCAGTATGGCCACAAATAACCTATGTTTCCGTTCACATGCCATCCAAATACAAGGTTGATCGGTCGCGACCCTATCAAACATCAATGTTAGAAATGTTATGCGAAAACAAGTTTTGGACGGAGGGGTTTAAATAGGATAGGTTGGGTGACCGGAAACATGTCATACTTTCATATAATCTGAATAAAGTTCCTTGCTCTACTGTTATAGTAAGTGAAAAAGCTCAATCGACTCCTTCCTTTTTACACAGACGTCTTTCAAACCGTAGCGAACAGCGTTACTTGTATGTATACAAGCCAAGTTCCCGTGAGCAGCCTGTCAACTTATACGCTGCGTACGTGTACCTACCTATTTCCGCGTCGCCGATGTCCCGATGTCACACAACACGTTTCGCCAGCGCAAAGAAAAAGACGATTGAGACTGCGTATAAAATGTGATATTGAACACCACAGGATACCTGCGCAAGTTCAGCGAAAGAAAGCATGATAACCCCGCCAAAAGGTGCGAAATAAAGGCGTCTATGTGTCTCCGCAGTAGTCATAAATTTGCATTATGTCCAAGGCGACAAGGTAGCTTTGACGTATTAAATTAAACATGGTGTCAACTTAAGTGATATCATGTACTTATTTATACGCGTCAAGAACATTAAGAAAGCCAACAAGGTACTAGTTATGTACGAATTTTCATTGATAAATGCGATACATTGGTTCATCTTATTAGGGAATTATGGTTCTAAGTGATCAATGGACTTCAAAGCACTCAAGCAACTTTGTGGTAATAGCCCCATGCTTAGAATTCGCTCTCTTATCGAAAAGACTGCGTTGTCAGTATGTAAATATGATGTCCCCAGTATTCAGATTTCTTGACTGCTATTGTTAGCTAAATCTAAAATGTTAAATCTTCTGCTTTATGAAGTTCGCACATCCATGTTTTTAATGCCATGGTCCTAAATGCTAGAAATCATTTTATAGGAAAATATGAAGTCAACACGTGAAGTGCTATGTCACATGAATCTCATGTCGTGACGAAAGTGATATTTACAATACACTTTTCTGTGAGTGAATGTGATGGATGTGAGAGTCCAGACGAAATTTAGGATTTATTTACTAGGTTTTTAATTCCGTCTAAGGACATGCATGAGTAAGGTACGCAATCTTTGCACTTTGGCATATAGGTCTGGTAGCGCCATCACTCGTCCTTTTCGAATCGCGATAAGGTATGCACCAACAATAGAATTATAAATCAAGCATTGTTAACATGTAAAGACTGTCGCACGACAGTTTAAAAGTCATAATTTGTCTGAATGCGCCCTTCAACACTTGACCCAGAAAACAAGGCTTAGCAAAAGGGCTTATTGTTTGTTTGTTTGGTTGGTTGCTGGGGGTTTTTTTTCGTTTTGGGAGGTTTTTTTGTTATCTACTTATTTTGTGAGTATTTTGATGACAGATATTTATTATTTTTAATCAGACACATGTTCGCCTTCTCGACACTCTTCTTGCTCTTTGTAGTAAAATTGAATTTCCTTGCTCGCTGTCAGACTAGTTAAGAATCCATGTCCAATCCGTTCCCAAACGGTATGAAAGGTCTCAGCAATTGAGAGAGGGGATGACTTGAAATGGGACAGGGGAAGTGAAAGACAGAGGCTGGCAGAAAACTAGTCAGACTGTCAGACTGTCAGGCAGAGATGCCTAGTGTGCCACAACAGATGCAAAACGTAAATAGTATAATCTTGAGCTAAGTCTGACCTATGTGATATTAATGTACTAACCAAAATTTATTGAGTCTGCGCAGTGAGTCTCTGCTCAAGGTAGCGACACACCTTAAAGACACTTTAAGATTTTTATTTTTTTTTGCTCAGTTACAGAAGTTCCAACCCCAATAAAATATATATATTCTGGAAGCCATGATATTGGGGAATCCAACTGTGTGCAGTACGTCGTCATTATTTACATAATAGTCACGGGACAAGCGTTTTGCTGAATCTTCCAAAAATCGGTTTTTCCTTCCTATGGCGAAAATGCTACAAGATTTCCGGTTGAAATTATAGAAAAAAGGGCGACGCGCTGACTATTAGCGTTTATTTATGGGCAAGGCCGAGAGGAAAGCCAAAAACGAACGGGAGAGGCTTGACGAGCCAGTTACTTTGGCTTCCCTCTCCCATAAATAAACGTTAATGGTCAGTGCGGAGTCTGTTATTTTCTTTTTATTATCAACAAACCCAAGAAAACCGTCAAAATTTACGCAAATTTCCCACGCGAAAGACAAGTGCACGTGCTGTAAAGATTTAACAAATCCGGAGGTTTCTTTAAAAAAAAGTGTCTAAACTTAGCCCACAAGTGTTCCATTTTATTTAGTGATGAACTATGATCTTTGTACAAATCACAATACAGTTGTTATGTTATGTTGTAATGTTTTTTATACTTTCCATTCACTTGTTCGCAAAAAGGAACCAGGCTTCAAGTGTCGACACAAATTGCCTTACTCAAAACTTGATTATTGAAGCAATATATATCACACCACCAATTGGATGTTATTCACCGCTGTGTACATGTTCGTGAAATATAATGGCTTTGAATTCGGATAGTTTTCAATCGGATTCGAACCCACAACATACGGCATCAGTCGCCTAGCTGAGAGGCCAAAGACAGAACCACTCGGCTAAATCTCCACTCCCAAAAATGAGTGGTTCAATAGCCAGCTAAGTTGTTACATTTTTCTGACTGAGACCGCTCAACACGTTGTAGAGTTCGTGAAGCACTCACGCACGCATGCTCACTATCATACATCGCACATACACACTTTATCGAAGCGAAGAAACGAATTGAATGTTAGTCTACCTGTAGTCATCAAAGCTTAAAGGGAATGTCCGAGTCGTTTTACAACCTTCAAACTGTTGGGCTGCTGCTAGTACGAACCATGAGCCAGAGAGGCTAATTCTTGTCGTTTGTTGCTGAATTCTCGATGGACTAGCCTGCACATTGAGAGAGAGGACTGGAGACAGTCGTTTTACGATCAAAGGCTTTCAGAATGAAAGTTTCCCCCCAGGAAACATCTTTCTGCGAAAACTCCTACTTACCAGTCACTATTACTTTTGGGTTATCTCATTTGCTGCCTTCCAGAACGAGGCAAAAATTTAAATACACGTGATCTCATCCCAGGCGGAAACCGCCATGAGATTCCATATTCAAACAGTTCTCAACCTCCATAATAGACTATCAAAATATTGGGGAGGAGGGAGGGAGGAGTGACAGGTAAGTAGGAGTTCTCGCAGAAAGATGTTTCCTTGGGGAAAACTTTCATTCTGCTTCATCCTCCTACTTATCTGTCACTATTACTTTTGGATTACACAGAATCGAAAGCTTAATGGAGGAGAGTTTGCCAAACGAATACTCCCAACCTAGGTAGAGCCACACCTCAAAGAACCTAAAGCAAAACTAGCTTCCATAGGCACATCCTTGAGGTAAAAGTTAATAAAGGTATTTGGAGAAGCCCCAAAACCAGCTTTACAAATGTCATCCACTGACATTCCTTTAAACAAAGCCCACGAGGCAGCCATAGCTCGCGTATCATGTGCTCTGATGGAATGCACAAGTCTACAATGGCCATCGGAAGAATCATTGGCAAGTTGGATTGTATCCCTTAACCATCTAGAAATAGTGTCCTTGGACGCTGGACCATGTTGACCTGGAGACACCTTAATGAACAACTGTTCTGTATTACCACAAAGTTGTGCAGTCATCTTAATGTAGTAACGAAGAGCCCTACAAGGACAAATAAGTTTATGCTGAGGATCACTTGAAATATTTTCAAGACTCGGAATAAATATATCTGTACCAACACGAGATACAGATTCATTCTTTGACAGAAAACCTGCCCTAGGCAACAATCTAACACCTGTAGGCTCCCATCTGAGATAAGCACTGTTGATAGACAAAGCGTGAATCTCACTACGTCTATGCCCAGACGCCACAGCTATGAGAAAAACCAGTCTTCATAGTTAAATACTTCAAACCAGATTCACTAATAGGCTCGTAAGGAGCTGGCCCTAATGAGTCTTACAATAAAGGAAGACTCCAAGAAGGCAAAAGTGTCCTCTGAGGAGGACGCTTAAAAAAAACCTTTAATCAGACTATCCAAAAGAGGATGCTGACCTACACTATGTTCACCATACCTCGGAAGGAAAGAACTCAACGCTGAACGATATGTTGAAAAAGTTTGGGGCTTTAGACCTCTAGCATCAAAAAGAAAAACCAGAAAATCACCCACAGAACTTAGAGGTGGATGCATGGGATCGACATCATGTTCTTTGCACCAATCACTGAATACTCTGAACCTGTAATTGTATGATTTAATGGTTGATGATCTACGAGAGTTCGCTGCATATTCTGCAGCTCTTGCTGAAAATCCCTCTGAGCAAAAACGTGTCTTGACAGTTTCCAAGCAGTCAACTGGAGGAGGATGGATCTTGGTGAAGAAAACCCAACAACGGTTGGCTCAGAATGTCTGGGGTCTCTGGTAGCTTTATTGGAATCTCTATTAGCAACTCCAGCAATCAAGGAAACCACGGTTGTCTTAGCCAATTCGGCGCTATCAGAATGACAACACACTCCTTGTGTCTCATCTTGCTTAGTACTCTGGGAATCAGAGACACTGGAGGAAACGCGAATGTGAACATGTTTGTCAAGGGAACTGAAAAGGCATCCACTGCCTCTGCTCTTTGGTCTTGAACTGGAACACAATACACCTGCAGGTGAGCATTGTGTGCGGTTGCAAACAGATCTATGTGAGGCCTGTCTAACACCTTGAAAAGGGACTCTACCACCTGATGTTTTAACATCCACTCTGTTGGGAAAG